>JZLH01S0625148.1:7873-26561 GCA_001188425.1 Eucidaris tribuloides | reverse complement strand
TTATTGGAAGCAGAAGCTATTCTAAGTCGTGAAACAGACTCATCCAGACCAGAATAAAGTTCAATTGTCTATGGCGACATGTCTTTGATAGCTACCTCATGCAAAACGCGAAGGAATAAGTAGACATCATTAATCTATGATGAAGACGTCACTCATCTTTCCTGTGTAGAAGCCAATATGTTTCTCCAAATGATTGCTAAACTACTAAACGATTTAAATTGATGACAAGTTGAGCACTTCCCAGGAAGATGCGTTGTGATTTATTCCATGCGATTGTAAAATTCCTCGCCAACATGAATCAGTCACTCGCGAAAATCATTACAAAAATTATAGAACTTTGGAGCAATAATCTTCTTCCTTATCGATACGCCAGTAAAATACTAGATGATTTGTACAATGTAGTGGAAAGACAATTTATAAAGACCTTTTGGGGAAATTGGATGAGCCATTCGGCACCGATGAGAAAGGCCTGGCGTTTCAACAATTCCTGGATTCTTGAAAGCATTGCAAATTTCCGGGAAGACACATCAATAAATTTGACATGATAGAAATAGAACTATTCTTCATCGTATGTTGTCGATAGTAATTTGAAGATATATCTTAGCAGAGATGAAGATGGGAAAATCTGCTACAGACAGCTATTCTGATTCGGCCGTGGGATATTCGATGCATTGGGAGTATACTGGTTAGCGCATGGATGTTCTGTTAATCAAGCAACAATCGTGGTAAAACAGCAATGGACCTCGCCGGACCAACATGGCGCGGGACCTTAATTATTGGTATGATCATAACATGACTAGAATACTTGATTCACTACAAGAGGTTTGAATCTCCAAGAACTGACAGCTCGAGCCGTCCTCGACACAAGATACCTTATCGAGACATCCTTCCGCAAAAAGCTGTCTGAATTAGTAGATGGAAAAGAGTTCTTGTCAAATTAATCCAATTAGTGAAGAAATGTGGCATGTACTATTCTGATCAGGCTTTAAATGTCATAATTCTGTACTAATCTGTATTAACAAAATCTTCAGCTGGTTTGGGCATGGGGAGGCGCACATCTGGAAGGTGGAACTAATGTTTTAGACAATCAACTGTTGAAAGCAGTAAAAGGGGTGCTAATTTTGTTTGCTTGCCAGATGGCAAAACTCCTCTGCATGCTTCGGGGAGGGTGCACCTGCATCTAGTGACACCCCGCCTATTCCTTGGTAAACTAAATGTTTGAAGTGTCGGACTGTATACCCTTTTGTATAATTGCATCAATACACACGAATGTAAGAATTTTTTCCTGGCATTAAAAGCAAGTATTCTCTCACTAATGTTTACTCAAATTTTCGTGAAGCCATGAAACTTCGTTTTGAAGATCCAAACGTTGTAGCTCACAAACACGTGTCACCTGGTAAGGTTTATCGTGGTCACTCTGAATGTAAAACCCCCGAGGAGTTGGAGAACATTAAGGAAAGCCATGACTTATTGGAAGCAGAAGCTATTCTAAGTCGTGAACGACTCATCCCAGACCAGATAAAGTTCAATTGTCTATGGCGACATGTCTTTGATAGCTACCTCATGCAAAACGCGAAGGAAATAGTAGACATCATTAACCTAATGATGAAGACGTCCACTCATCTTTCCTGTGTAGAAGCCCAATATGTTCTCCAAATGATTGCTAAACTACTGAAACGATTTAAATTTGATGACAAGTTGAGCACTTCCCAGGAAGATGCGTTGGATTTATTCCATGCCATTGTAAACCTCCTCGCCAACATCGAGTCACTCACTCGAAAATCATTTCAAAGAATTATGGAACACCTTGGAGCAGTAATCTTCTTCCTTATCAGTATGCCAGATAAGATACTAGATAATTTGTACAATGTAGTGGAAAAGACAATTTATAAAGACCTTTTGGGGAAATTGGATGAGCCATTCGGCACCGACGAGAAAGGCCGTTGCGTTTCAACAATTCCTGGAATCTTGAAAGCATTGCCGAATTTCCGGGAAGAAAACATTAATAAATTAAACGATGACAGAAATAGAACTATTCTTCATCGTATGTTGGCGAAGTCATTTGAAGATACATCTTACAGAGATGAAGATGGGAATAATCTGCTACAGACAGCTATTCTGATTCGGCCGTGGGATATTCGATACATTGGGAGTATACTGGTTAGGCATGGATGTTCTGTTAATCAAGCAAACAATCGTGGTAAAACAGCAATGGACCTCGCCGGACCAACATGGCGGGGACTTCATTATTGGTATGATCATAACATGACTAGAATACTAGATTCACTACAAAGAGGTTTGAATCTCCAAGAACTGACAGCTCGGGCCGTCCTTCGACACAAGATACCCTATCGAGACATCCTTCCCAAAAAGCTATCTGAATTAGTAGATGGAAAAGAGTTCTTGTCCCAAATTAATCCAATTAGTGAAGAGAATGTTGGCATGTACTAATCTGATCAGGATTTAAATGTCATAATTCTGTACTAATCTGTATTAAGCAAAGGCTTCAGCTGGTTTGGGCATGGGGAGGCGCGCATCTGGGGGAGGTGGAACTAATGTTTTAGACAATCAACTGTTGAAAGCAGTAAAAGGGGTGCTAATTTCTGTTTGCTTGCCAATGGCAAAACTCCTCTGCATGCTTCGGGGGAGGGTGCACCTGCATCTAGTGACACCCCGCCTATTCCCTTGGTAACTAAATGTTGAAGTGTCGGACTGTATACCCTTTCGTATAATTGCATCAAAATACCACACGAATTAAGAATTCAGCAGATGTGTGGAGTGTGGTGGAATAAGGGAACTAATGTTTTAGATATGAGTTCAAGTTAGTTCCGTATTTTTATTTTTTTCGTGTTTGTTCTTCTTTTATTGTCAAAGTTTGATATCTGAGCTAGTAGTGTTGTGGCATTGCGGAATTTCAAGGAATTCGATAAGGATAATTTAAACGATGAAATAAACGATATAACAAAGCCAGTGAGGGCTCCTTGTTAAAAATGACTCTTGGTTATTCGATTGAGGTGACATTTCATTTGTCATTCTTGATGTGTTAGACTTTATGCCACAAGCCAAAAATGACCACAGTATTAAAAAAAAATGTGAGCTACGTAATCTCCATGATTTACGTGTCTGTGATGAGGTTTAAAAGTGAAGACCTCAAACATATGTTTTAAAGTGATTATTTACTGTTCAAGTTAAAAAGTGAAAATCTACAAGTACTCAGCTTCATCGGATTCACCATTCCCATTTCCTCCCATAGACCAACCCTGTGTAGATCTCGTTTTTTTTTTTTGCTCCACCGCAGTGGAAATTGTTCATTTATGCATATCTTACCAATGGCAGCATAAATTTCTAAACTTTTGTATTTCAGTGTGTGTGTTTTTATCCATTTACGCACAACTATGTAGTTCAGAAATCACAGTTTGATTTTTTTTTAGCTGAAGCTCCACATTGTTAGCCTATGTCTTTAATCGTTAATTAGCTTTTGTTACAAAAGATGCCACATTATATATTCAACAAGGGGGAGTCAATAACTACATTTTTAACTTTGAGATCAAATTAGTCCCATGTATAGATTATTGTGCTTGCCAGTCAGTCTGTGTCCTTTGGGAATGGTGTGGTTTGGTGACCTATGACATTACGACGTGCACGGCAAATTAATTTTTTCATAACAGGCTGTGTAAATGGTATTATGACTGATAGAGCAATAGGAATGATGCTCGAGAAATGGCCATCTCTCTTTTTGTGAAGAATATATAATTCTCAAATGAATAAGATGTGGTTGTGAATAAAATATTTTGTTTGTTATATCAAAAGTACAATTAAAGATGAAAGCGCAGAATGCAAGGTAATGTGTTATACTCACTATGGCAATAGTGGAGGCCATACAGAGATAGTTTAGAACGATTTTAAATAGGTTATTAAACTGGAGGCTATAGTATTTGGGAGAGTATTAAGGGTCGTAGCATATGTTCCCGGCAGAAGGGCCTAAACACCAAATTGTCTCTAACTTGAAAACCATTGGCTTTTTCACATGAAATCAGAAGTAGTGTGATATTTCTGGATCCTTCTGTCAGTCTGTTAAGAGTATATATCAAAAAGGCAATATTTCTCAAATTAGAAAAAATGTACAGTTAAGGCCCTTGACCTGCCGGGAACATAATGTTAGGGCCATTCTGCTGGACAACCGACGCGTCGGTTCCCTATGGAAGAAAACACAGTCACGGCTTCATGTGTTATAAGAGAAATGACCAGCGTATATAGGAAAGGGGTTACGTGGTCAATGCTACAAAAAAAAATAAGGAACTAATGATCGGAACACATGGATTCCTGCTAAAAAAAACAACAACAACTCCAGGTAATATGGCCAAAGATTTGGAACAAATAATAATAATTAAGTAATAGAATATGGTCACTCTTATGTATCATGTAGAATGATAAAGGAATCAGTGCTTAAGAAAAATATATATATTTTTTTTTTACTCACGTAGACTAACACTTAATTATTAGCAAATGACTAAAAGGGAATGACATGATTGGAAGTAGCGTTCAATTCAGGCCAATAATCAATAATACTACTTAAAGCTTTATTGAAAAAAAAACATAGTCATACATTTCCCTTGGTTAAGTAATTAGAAAATGCTGTGATAGTGATTTTTTGTGTGTAGTTTTCTATGAGATCCATTTCTATCAGGGCCAAACATTAATTCCATGTTTTTAAATTTATGCTTGTTTAAATAATGCATGTTTTTTTTCTTCAAGTATACACATTCGAGATAAATCTTCAAAGCCAGAATATACCATAAACTAAACCCATGGTATTGATATAATATTTCTACTTATTTGTTTCTCGAGGCATCATTTCTTATTTCACCCTATCATGTCATTGCCTTTTAATAATTATGCAAATATCAATTTATATTTCCAGGTGAATACCAAATGCACAACAAACAGTTCCTAAAATATACAGTTATTTCTCAATTACATGTCATATTCAATTTAAAGGTCTGTGAGCAGATATGAAAATCTGCAGTGTTCGAGGCAGGGTTTAAAAAATAAGTGATATGCATTGGTGATATCTTTTTTTAGCTTTTTCTGTGTTGACTGAAAAAATGCCTTGTACACATTTGAGCAGAACGTTTAGTTCAAACTAATATCAGTCTTATTTGCACAAGCACGAGCAAATAAAACAGCGGAACGCAGCTCTAACTTGCCCCATTAACCAGTGCAGTCCCATGCGGCTCCATACTGGGATCTCTGCTATTCTTTACCTATATTTATTACTTTAACAGCTATTTTTTTTAACTTTCAACATAGAAAACACATGAATGTCGATAATACACACTCATTATTAACTGAGTATCTGAATATAAGCAGAACCCTGGAAACGATTTTGTCACCGGTGGTGCCAAAATACTTTTTCGCTGCCAAAACAAAAAAATTCACGGCCGAATTTGAAGAAAATAGGGGGCACCGCCGCTGGACAACGTATAATGCTATACATCATGACATACAAGAGCTTTTGCAGGCCTGAAAAATTTTTGCAGCACCCCCAGCACCCCCGCTTCCCAGGGCCATGAATATAAGAACGACCTAAATGCATTTTGGACATGGGTCTTTATTGTCCCATATAAAACCAAAAATAACAACTCAAGTAATCTAAATTCCGCCCTGATATACTTCTGCTTTGGTTAATTAGAAAATGTCATCTTTGGTTTCGCATGGAACAATAACGACAAATTTCTAAAATGGACTTGGGTCGTTTTTATATTCATACGTTCAACTCTTTACACGCTGAATCAATTCTCAGGAAACAATGAGGACGATTGTTATTTTGATAGTTTCTTTAAATCTTGCCTTCCTAATTGCAGCTTTAATACTGGTAATTATTCTATAGATGTTGCTTAAGCATTATGGCCATTTAGTACAAATGAAAGGGGGAAAACTAATTACATTACAATAATTGTTGAATTTAATTGTATGATTGTGCAAAGTTGCAACATTTCCGTGCAAAGGGTTTATAAGAAGATTTAATGAGCTACATGTATAGCACCATGCAGTGTACCTTCAAACGGCCATATGAATTGTATGAAACCTATAAACTTCACCTTGAACTTGAATTTATATTATATGCACTTGATATATAATTATTTCTTATCCGACATTGACACTATACGGTCCCCATATTGATAGTGTAACAAGTATCTTGGGTGACTGCTTGATTTCGCATGGATATTATTTGACGCCGTGGGAATTTCTCCGTGAGAACTGATTTTCTTTAAGACGATGCGCAAAATATCATAACCTGAATAACCTGACGAGATTCAGAAAACAGTATGCTTTCCTTTGTAATGTAATTGCTTTTATGATGTTTCGTGGTCAAATCGTATGGCTTTGTTTGCATTAGACTTTTTGTTACCGATTAGAATGACTAGGATGATTGTACTTGCACATACAACAATCAACATTTCAGATAATTTTTAGGAACCTTTATTAGCGAAAATGAAATGCCTTGTCCATGGTAATCACATCGGGTAATTCAAGTTTTTATGTGTGTCACTGGTGTCGCTCTCGATTATTCACATAATATATCGTCGGCGGTCATCTGAACCGTCGTATCGCGATACGACAGTGCGAAGCCCCTTTCAGAGAAAAAAAATCCCCTTCAAAGATGACTATATTTGCCACTGTTTGCCCCAAGCGTTATAAGATTTTCATTGCTAGAAATATACATGGTAGGAAAGACCAAGACAATTGCTTAACATTGATATCTTTATTTTTACACAGAACCAAGAATCAGAGAGAAAATATCGCAAAAGAGCTACATGCTTGTAATTTCGGTTTGAGCGGTTTAGATTTTTCCTGTAGTAAACGCCATAGGGATACAACAACGCTGACCGCATTTTCGATACGCGCGATCAGCAAACCGTCGTATCTCTCTTTCACGTGCAAAGTCAATGCAGCGCAGATACGACAGTCTCTGACCGCGTATTTGCATATTAAGTGCGCGCAGTTGTTTGCTGTGCTACAGCACACGTTTCCCAATCGGATTTGCGCATTATTTTTATGAAAAATGTGTATGGCATCGGATGTTTAATCCCCACATATCTCAGAAAATGAAATAAATTGCTGCCTAGAAATTTAACCACACATAGAGTAGGACTTGTACTTTCATTTTCAGCAAAAATCTCATAATCGATATTTTGACCAAAATCGACTGATACGACGGTTCGGATGAACGCCGACGATATGTTCAATGAACCAAGTCACCTATTCAATACTGGGTCAAGAGATAATGGTTCACTAAATGTTGCATTTCGATTGTATAACAAAACGTTGCACGCCGTACCATGCAATTCAGTGTCGTAACCCCCCCCCCCCTAAAAAAAAAAATAAAAATCCCTCTGATAAATTGCTTAATTAAATCCGAAATCAAGTGTCATTCTAAAGTTAGTGTTCAAGTTGAAAAAGCCGATTTTATTATCTAAATGTTATGAAAATTTGATTGGTTTCTCTTCACTGGTGTTAGATACACAACCCTAAAACAAAAGCTTACTATGCGAAGGCAATGGGGTGTATGATTGTAGAAATAAATTCACAATAAACTTTGACTTATGCTCTTTCAAATGATACACTAAGCAAACCTATTCATTCATGCATCTCTGAGTACCATGACTTTAAAAAATTAAAGTGAAAAAACATTTGTTACACTTTTTGGCTTTGACACTGTGCACACCAGCCGTCGATCTCTTTCTGTTTATGGAGTGCACAGTGTCAAAGCCTTAAGGCGTAACAAATGGTTTTTCACTTTGAGTTTTTTAAAGTCATGGTACTCAGAGATACATGCATGAATAAGTTTGCTTAATGTATCATTTGACAGAGTATAAGTCAAACTTTATTTTGAGCTTAATTCTGCAATTATACGTTTCATTGCTTCCGCACAATAAGCCTTTGTTTCAGGGTTCTTTTTTTTTTTTGGGGGGGGGGGTAACGGCACTGAATAGTGCTGTTCAGCCCATACCAGATTTGCAGTGCATCAATGCATAAACATGAATGGAAACAGGTGGACGGACATGCAGAAGGACAAACCATAAATGGAACACACCGTGTGAAAACAAACACGAACAGTGAAACTGAACTTCGATTGTTTTTTCATTTTAAAAGGTGATGATTTTTGACTTTTAGTTTAGCTTGAAAGAGAAGTACACAGTACTGTTGATTGGATGAAAACCTCTTTGCATCAAAATTCCATTTCCATATTTCCAGCTGCAGAGTAAATTACATTTGCATTATAAATGTGGCGACTAAATTAACTTCATATGTAATAAAAAGTTTGAGGAATTGCAGTTTGAGTACTCCGCGATTGGTCTTCGTGGCTGACAATGTGTATCGGCAACAATTAACATAGTCCCACAATAGATTCTCTGTGTTAGTACTTGTCTAGCAGTGGGGATTTGTGTAACAGACTATTCGCAAAACGCATGTTCCTGTTGTTTTCCATACTTCATCTCCTGTATCTATAGTGACATTTTTAGAATACCATCTGTTCACAGAAGGTTTGAAAGCAGTTGATATTAAAATGTTGTTATTTTGCAAGTAATCAACCAGTACTGTGTATTCTCTTTAATAACAAAAACAAGAACAATGTATTGCATGTGTGGTGTGTGCATTTCTCTTTTTTCCAAACTTGGAATGGGCTTGAAAGCACCGCTGTTACATAAAAGCCTGTGTATTGAAAACCAATGAAGCGAGACCTTTGAAATGTTCACGAGAACTACGAAATTAAGTGGGCTTTCTAAATATGTAAATTTAATTGAATATCAAACTTGATTTTGGTACTTATTCCGCGGTCTACGAGAGGGGCATTTTTTTTTTTCTGGGACACGCTGTACATGATAACGACAGGCGGAAACCGATTATGTTCAAACTATCGAAAAAATGCTTTATGCTGGACTAAAAACGGTTTTTCATTTTTAATTTAATTCAAACAAAATCAGGAGATGCAGACCAGGTAACACTCGAGGATTATAGAATGGTATATCTGGTAAATGGTTTTGAATTATTGAATGTAATAGGGCCATTGCGGATAGCAACTTTGCCCAAAGCTGCAGGGCTGTGTGTAAATAAACAATAGATAAGCAAAATGACGGTGTAAATAAGTGGTCCTATCACCTAGTACTAAAATACACGTTACATGTTAAGTTTTCAAACTTTGAAGAAAAAATACCCTGCAAGTATACTAATAAACAAAGTTTTACCATAAAGTCAAGATATTTAGCAAGCAGTGATTTGTTGAGTTTGTGAGTGGTGCGGCTTTATACCTGGGCATGTCATAGAATACCAAGATTATTTCTGTAAAACTGAAACAAATAGACAGGATGATGAAAAAGTTAAAATCTCTTTTATTATAACCCTAAAATTAAAGTTGTGATGCAGCAGTATCTTGCTGGAATTATTAAATTGAGAAATATTCTATAGGAAAGCGAAATCTTGGCAAAAATTTTGGTTCCCAAATTGTCGTGTTCTGTGATAGTCGTAAAATAATAATACGATGTATCATTATATTTATTGTGATAAAAAGGAAAATGCTAATAATGGTGTAATACCAAGAATGAAAACAGTAATGAAAGAACGAATGGAATTTCCAGATTAAAACTTCTACATGTGTTTTGTGTATGAGTCGCGTGTGAGTGTGTGTACCGCATGTGTGGGTGCCTATGTATGGATGATGCGTGCTTCTATATCACTTGAGTGAGTGTGTATATCTGTGTTTGTGTATGTTTGGACGTAGGTGTCTAATATGTGTTTGTGTGTTTGTCTATGTGTAAAACATGTATATTTGGGATAGCAAAGCTTGCAAGAATGTTTCCAGCAATAATTTGTGCCCAGGGCACGAGACATAAGTGACATTAAAGTTCAGTGACATGATTGGGAGAAATAAAAATGCCTTTAGAACCAAACTTGTTGAAAGATAAACCAAATGTACACCAGCTGGAGTGGATCTCCTGACTAGAATGATTTGTGTTGAGTTTGATTACTTAAGGAGAATCAAGCATGAACAGGCAAGCAGTTTAATTTCATCAGGGCATGATAGATTTAATCCCCATTGAAAGCTACACTACAAATTTGTCTGTTACAATACTGATGGACATTCTGTTAAAATGAGTCAACTTTTGACTACAAAATGTTCACAGTAGAATCCCTGCATAGTTTACGTGAGAATAGTTTACCCCAAGATGATGTCTACCCCCAATCATGTCATTTACCTTTACCTTATTTTATAGGGTCGTGGATCCTAAATGTATAAAGGGAAAAACGGGCAAGATCATTTTTTAAACAACACTGTGTGTGTGTGTGTGTGTGTGTGTGTGTGTGTGTGTGTGTGTGTGTGTGTGTGTGTGTGTGTGTGTGTGTGTGTGTGTGTGTGTGTGTGTGTGTGTGTGTGTGTGTGTGTAGTGTGTGTGTGTGTGTGTGTGTGTGTGTGTGTGTGTGTGTGTGTGTGTGTGTGTGTGTGTGTGTGTGTGTGTGTGTGTGTGTGTGTGTGTGTGTGTGTATTTTAATTGCGCAGAAAACCACTGCCAACAGACAGACGCAGACATACGGACACACATTCACCAAAGACACACACACATCATCACACAGATATGTGCGTGTCTTTGGTGCATGTGTGTCCGTGTGTCTGCGTCTGTCTGTTGACAGTGGTTTTCTGTGTGTCTGTCTATTGGCAGTGGTTGTATGTTCAATTAGTAATTGAATGCAGAAGAATTTATGAGAGCATAAACGTCTATTGCTCGGCTCACGTGCATGTCAATGTACACATTTCGCTCGCTCTTGCCAACAAGATCAAGTTAATATTAACAGGACGGTGATAAAAGTTCAATATTCAAAATCCGACCTTACAATCGAACAAATACACAGTGTTGAACGTACGTTTGCTTTTCACTTCCTCGTGACTACTATACACTGGACGATATAAAATAGATTGTGCAATATAACTGCGATACATCAAACTGTAGAAAACAACCTGCAGCCCCGGCCTGCAGCTCTACACGTGGATACTTGAATTGGTATAATTGCACGCTCTCAATAACCAACCATAGTGGATCATCCACCAATGGGACCTTCAATCAGAGACAAAAGGATGGCAAGAAGACAAAGATTTTGCCGTATTTGATTGCTCATTATAGAATAGGCAAAGTGAAGGAACTGAGACAGTACCTAGATCGCGCTGACGAAGGATTCGACATCAATGGGACGGACACAGAAGGCAGGACACCTGCCAAGGGACGAAGGTGAACATTTTCAAGGAATTGTTGACTAGAAAGGCAGATTGTTGCGGCCAGTTGTCAGTTGAAACCATTTGTCAATCCGGATAACATGAATTAGTTGAATACTTTCTAATTAAGAAGATAAAATGTGATGAGGCAGGTACATTAGTTCATCCGGTAGACATCTTTTGCCCCCCCCCCCAAAAAAAAAAAAAATGGAAAACTGCCATGCAATACTATGATCATGTACCTTCTCTTCCACAAATTTCTTTCCACAAGTGTCATAGACTACTCAAATTAAATGCAGCCGTGGTGGCCTCCTGTGATATACACAATCAGGACAGAGAGAACTACGACTCCTCGGATGACGAAGAGGACGACGATGGATGTAGGAGACCTCCATTTTACGATGAAGAGGTGATCAGCCAATTTGACGATATTTTGATATCTTTGACCCGCGACGTTATGACTACCACTTACATTTATCCTTCGGAAGAGGAAGTGGACGCGGTATGTCGAGTGGTTGAGGAAATAATGAACTTTATACGCCAGTCTAATACTAATGTATGTTTCACAAATTGTTTGGTTAAACAATGTAGACCTTTCCTAATTACTTATCCGGGAACTATGCCATTCATGCGTGCCTCTCCAAGTAGCATCGAACGCTTGGCTGGTCGTATTTTACAATTCGAAGATGCAACGAAAGTTGACAGTAAGACGGGTAATATACCCCATACGTTGCTTCAACATGTTCCTGTCGACAGCCAATTCGAAACAATGTTGAAACTGCTATCTCTTCTTGTGCGACGTGGATGCCAGCTTCGTGTCAAGAACAAGCGAGGTGAAACAGCCCTTGATTGGATCAGAGCGAAAGGGAAAGACTGACCTGCTAAGAGAACGTAGAACTGTTTTGCAGCTCTGTACCCTACCGGACTCGCTGGGCTATGAGTAATCGAGAGAGATAGGATATCGTATCGGGCTTACATGCCGAGACATCTATGCGAGTTTATAGAAATGAAATAATCAATCAACGTCCAAGAAGAATATCCTATAGATGATAGTGATGCAAAACGAATGAAACTAAGTAAAAGAGATATCATAGCATGTATATATATATATACAGTGTACTTTAGGATTATAAATTGATTAAGTGATTTATGTAAAGTGACTGTTGGCAGGGAAAATGATGGTATTAAAAATACAGACACCTTTAGTAATCGGCGATTTCTTTTGTGCAAAAAGTGATGGTCTGTTAGTAACTGGGATTTCTGTGAATGGGCGAGTACAGAAATAATAGGCCTATACACATTGTACCCTAGCATTACGAATTAATTTGGCAATTTGTATACAGTACCAGTTGTTTTGGAGGAAAAAGTACAATGATCTCAATACTTTTATGCAGGAAGTGTGGCCTCTTCTGATTAGCAATGATATTAAAGTGAAATAACTGTACGTCACAGATGAAAGAAATATTATTGAAATCATATCTGTTTACAAGTTATCGTCATATAAACGATGAATATTTTTCCTTGTACAATTCTAAATAACGACCAAAATCAAAGCATTGCTCTCAAGTTAGTGCCAGATATGAAACACCTTCTATTGTGTCTTCTCTAAAATGGCATCAGTCATAACAGTCGCAATACACGGGATATGCTGTTTTAAACAAACTCGTTGGCAAAGTGGGCACTGTATACATTATCAATCTAATGCACTATTATTTCCGAGTGGCAAAATCAGTTTTATGTAAAGCAGTCCCCGAACATTCTTGACCAATGAGTGTGCGTATCTAGGTTAGAATCATTCAAGAGAACACCTCATGCCTGCTAAATTACTTGAGACCTTGCCTGCAAATATTGTTGCCACATATCTTACTTGCAGAGATGCCAAGCCTCCCTGATTCTCATGAAGGCCCCCCTGAAAATTATATGATTTTTGTGTAAATCAGTGTATAATTTCAAAGCCTTACTGATTTTTGGGCTGGCTACTCCCATTGAATTGTACACATTTGCTAGAAACCTCCCTGATTCTCAATCCAATCCTCTCTGAAACTATATAGAAATAGTTGGCATCCCTGTACTTGTCCCTTTGCATTTTCCTCTGTTATTTTCACCATTTTTTTTGGGGGGGGGGGGTGGGGTGGGGGTTGTGTTATTATATCGGCAAGTTTTGCCAACACCTAAAACGTGTATCATCCTTACCATGGATTTTGAAATGTCTTACCAAAGTTCAACCGGCTTATTTCTTAAAAGAGTCTCACTTTAACGTGATCATTGATTCTCACCACCATCAACATGCCTCAATACACTCCCCGTTTTTAAGACAGTGGTATAGTCTCTTAACAAATCAACACTCCTTACACACTTTGAAACTGTAGTCAATCCTAATTACGTATTCTTTGGACTTAAATGACGCTAAAAATACACATTTATAGGTGAAAATGAGGGAACCCCTCCCAGACTGTCCCCAATTTATCGCCAATCAATAATCGCCAAACCTTTTGCACGCAAACTTATGTCAAATATGTATTCCTTAATCACAAATGGGGTAGAAAACATACATTTTCAAGGCAAAAAAAACCAAATTTTCTCACCCTGGAAATTCCTCCCAGACCCTCCCCAAGTTATTCCAAACCAACAATCGCCACAACTTTTGCACAACAACTATAAAAAAATGTCAATTACACATTCCTTCATCCATGAGGAAAACACATTTTCCAGGAGAAATTGTCATTTTTTAACCTGGGAGGGAAACACCCTGCGAGACCGTACCCAATTAATTTATCACCAAACAACGAACGCCACACTATTGTCACAACAACAATGTCAATTATGTATCTTTCATCCAAAAGTGGGGTTGGAAACTAACATTTTCAAGAACAAAATGTCAAAGTGTCAAATTGTCTTACCCTGCACGGGGAACCCTCTCCCTTACCCTCCCCAATTTATCACAAACCAACAATCGCCACACCTTTTGCACAACAATCATATGTCAATATTACGCATTTCTTCATTGAAAACAGGGGCCGAAAACATACTCATTTTCAAGGAGATAAGTTTTAAATTCCATCGTCCTGAAAGGTGATTCCCCAGCTAGGCCCTCCTGAAATCATCACCAATCAACAGACGCCACAAATTTTACACAACAACTACAAAAATGTCAATTCTACCTGTATTTGGTTTTCATCGTAACACCAAATTTTATATGCATACTGTATGCAATATTATTATTAGTATTATTTGTATTGTCACATTGTAAACAACAATTGTAAACCAAAAAACACAAATTTCCGACGTGAACAACAAATTCAAATTTATTTCACTTAATTCAAATGTACGGAGGTATTTTTCAAATAAACAAATAAGTAACAGTTATCAGATCTTTCAATTATTGTCCGTGAAAAGGTTACAACGATCTGAAATTATTTGTACAAATTGGTTTATTGTTGGATAGCAAAAAAGTGTAATTTTTTTGTAGCATCCATATGAATGCCAGCAAGTCCATTTCAGCTACATGACTAGTCACTTTTTCTCGATTGGAGACATCAACCGTTTACGATGTAAATACCCTTCAGGTAGCTACTTCTATGTTTTGTGGATTTATAGATTTTTTTATCTAACTACTTTTTGTCAGACGTGTAATTTTAACAAAGACATCTATTCCCATTACACAAGATTAAATTATAATTTCCACTGTCCTAAAGTTTATATCCAGTCATTTCATATATAACGCTGTCCGTAATCAAGTTTTTTTAATTTCCTGCAATTAATAATATTTTCTTTCATAACAATAACATATATGACATAAGTAAGTTCAATTTACAGAAATATCATTCAGAAAACATTTAACATAATGCATAGTAAAGCACATGATTTTGAAAGAAAACGATACGATAGATATATACAAAGCATATGACCAAAATATAATAACTTCCTTAACAATATAATATACATTTTACAAAATAGAAATTATACATTCTAAATATGATTAGAAGATTCCGATGATAATAAATATTATGAGAAATTATTATACAGTCGTGCAACCTGTCTATATATTAGCCACTAAAGGGAAACTGTGACCTTTATAGACGGATGGCTGCTATAGACAGGGTATTTACCGGTATATGATTTGTTTCCGCGGGAATTATTTTGGTGTCCACTGTAGAAAGATTGGCTGTTATAGAGAGGTGGTCGCTGTGACAGGTTGGCTGTACTGTATCCATTCACTGCAAGAACGGAACTGTATGACTATTTCTCACATTATGGGGTATTTTCTAATTCATATTTTTTTTTCGTTTTCAATGTACTTCCGACAGACGAAGCAATCTGTTAGAACAGTAATTAATATCAAAATCTCGTTAATTTCATCATATCTCCAGTTTATAGTATATACTGATACGTGAGTCTCTGGTTGAAACTATGACGAGCCCGAGGTTATGTGGACTGTACTATTTTCTCGAGGTGCGCAGCCCCGAGGGAAAATAGTTAACAATCAACGTAACTGAGGGCGTTATAGTTTCAAACAGAGACTCTCAGCATAGGATATATTTGTTTTATGTCCGTCATCGAATAACAGAGAACTTACTCAAGAAAAAAAAAGGAAAATGAAACGTATTTACGGTAAGTGTGTGTCGCACGGCATACAGGTGCGTGATACTTGCAGTACGTATAGGGATGCAATTCCATTAACGTATACTCTAGTTAGTAAAGTATCAATTTCATAAACCTATAAAACACTAATATAATCCTCATTCTTATTTTAACTATATTCCTAACTCAAATTTGACGAACTTAAGTCAGTGATAATCTTAAACTTGGCCAAACTTCCGTACGGGCGTGCACGCTATAATGTCTTTCACACGCACGGAAAAAAATAGCGTTCGGTACATGTGTTTTACACATGATTCAATAGGCTTTTGAATTAAGCTCAAATCGCGATCCCGCTGTCGAGAGTACAATAGTACTTTACTATTGTACTCTCCCGATGTCGAGAGTACAATAGTACTTTACTACTGTACTCTCCGAGAGTACAATAGTACTTTACTATTGTACTCTCCGAGAGTACAATAGTACTTTACTATTGTACTCCGCGACTACTATAGTACTTTCAGAACGATTGTCTCCCAGACTCACAGAATAGTGTGTTTATTTTTCATCATGTGACATACTTTTGACCAACCAGAATTCAAGAAACTTACAATGAGGGATATAAATATATAAGAGGCTGTCTGTCGGTTAATTGAATTCTGTCGAGCCGAAACCACTAACGTCTCCGTGGCCTAGTGGTGAAGGCATTGGCGTGTTAAGCCAGCCACCCGGGTTTGATTCTCGGCGGAGACAGTTTTTCACTCGTCTTCTTTAATTTCAGGTTATTATCAGTGTGGAGGAGCTCTGATTAAAGCTACGCCTTTGTTTGTATTTATTTCTCTCGTTTATTTATAATTCTTACAGGGAAGCATTAATTGTCATTATTAGTAGTATCTCTCACGATGTAAATAGTCTGTACTAATTATGCATCCTTAATTGGATCCAGCTGATGTACGGCGGCATTTTCATTGTTCGTAACTCCCCTGGGCCACAAAGGAATTGCATAACAAGGAGAGTGAGAGGCTGTCTGTCGGTTAATTGAATTCGGTCGAGCCGAAACCACTAACGTCTCCGTGGCCTAGTGGTGAAGGCATTGGCATGTTAAGCCAGCGACCCGGGTTCGATTCCCGGCGGAGACAGTTTTTCACTCTTCTTGTTTAATTTCAGGTTATTATCAGTGTGGAGGAGCTCTGATTAAAGCTACGCCTTTCCTTGTATTTATTTCTCTCGTTTATATATATTATATGTGTGTATGTATATATATATATATATATCAAAAAAAATGTGCAAGTGAAAACCGCCCTCTTTGGCAATTAGAAAATACTCTTGAGACATGATGCTTAAATCAACGTCAAAAGCATAGTCTTAGCTTTCAAATACCGTTAGTTTTGTTCAATTTGCTTGTCTATGATGTTAATTGAAAGGAGAAAGCGTAAAATTGCAATTGTGCAACTTTTACTACAGTCTCTTGTAAAAGTAATACAATTGTGATTGCACCCTTTTGTTGTTTACAAGATATCTCAAGATTAAAACAAGCAAATTGAACAGAACAAATGGCATTTGAAAGCTAAGACGTAAATGCCTCGACGTAAATGTAAGTATCATGTCACCAGAGTAATTTCTATTGGTCAAAAAGGCGCTTTTTACTTGCAAATTTTTTAAGACATGCTGCAGCAAGTCTCTAAAAAAAATTAAAGTGAAAAGCGACCTCTTTGACAGTTGGAAAATACTGCTGTGACACATGTTTACGTCAACATCAAAAGCAATGTCTTAGCTTTAAAATGCTGTTTGTTTTGTTCAATTTGCTTGTTTTGATCTCGAGATACCTTGTAAAAAACAAAACGATGGAATCACAATTGTGTCACTTTTACGGGAACAGGGCCTAATGCTATTACTGATTGTTCCCTGGAATATGTTCAGTCTAACACGAAAAGGTAAAAATCACAAATGTGCCATTTTTATACAATCAGTAATTGACATTAGGCCCTGTTTCCCGTAAAAGTGGACACAATTGTGATTCCATCGTTTTGTTTTTTACAAGGTATCTCGAGATCAAAACAAGCAAATTGAACAAAAACAAACAGCATTTTAAAGCTAAGACATTGCTTTTGATGTTGACGTAAACATGTGTCACAGCAGTATTTTCCAACTGTCAAAGAGGTCGCTGCTTCACTTTAATTTTTTTTAGAGACTTGCTGCAGCATTGTCTAAAAATTTGCAAGTAAAAAAGCGCCTTTTTGACCAATAGAAATTACTCTGGTGACATGATACTTACATTTACGTCGAGCATTTACCGTCTTAGCTTTTCAAATGCCATTTGTTCTGTTCAATTTGCTTGTTTAATCTTGAGATATCTTGTAAACAACAAAAAGGGTTGCAATCACAATTGTATTACTTTTACAAGAGACTGTAGTAAAAGTTGCACAATTGCAATTTACGCTTTCTCCTTTCAATTAACATCATAGACAAGCAAATTGAACAAAACTAACGGTATTTGAAAGCTAAGACTATGCTTTTGACGTTGATTTAAGCCATCATGTCTCAAGAGTAGTTTCTAATTGCCAAAGAGGGCGGTTTTCACTTGCACATTTTTTTTGATTATATATATATATATTACATACACACATATAATATATATAAACGAGAGAAATAAATACAAGGAAAGGCTAGCTTTAATCAGAGCTCCTCCACACTGATAATAACCTGAAATTAAACAAGAAGATGAAAAACTTGTCTCGCCGGGAATCGAACACCGGGTCGCTGGCTTAACATGCCAATGCCTTCACACTAGGCCACGGAAGCGTTAGTGGTTTCGGCTCGACCGAAATTATCTCTCTCTTT
>JZLH01S0625145.1:24678-35783 GCA_001188425.1 Eucidaris tribuloides | reverse complement strand
TATTCTGCCTGTAACTATACTTCTAACAACAGTGCTGCCGAGGTATAAATTCAAAGTCGTACACGTTATCTGAAGATGTTAGATAATTCTGCTAAAATTAACGGAAATATTATTTTAAACCACAGATTGTATTCTGTAGACCTCGTAATTATGACCTTCTGTGGGTAGCCTATCAGATCGGAGATACCATCGCGGTCACCAGGTTCTCAAATTTAAAACACGCAATGCATTTTGGTGTTAATCCTTGTAAAGGTGAGAAATTTTGTGGAATTCCTTATAAAATCTAAAATAGGCCTATTTTTATGAACAAGTTTATGCAAACTTCAAACCCACAAAACATTTTGAAAGCGACCACATCCACTTTTGCGATCAAATAGGCACCTTTATTAAATATAGTACTCTCAGCTGTTTTAAAGTACGTGTAATCAGTATCTATCTCCATTTGGTTTTTTATTTCCGTTCCAGGATGATATTACCATCGATGGGACCTGAACGACATCGATGTCGACGAATGACCTCATAACGAACTGTATTCTACCTGTGACGAATCGACGCCCGGAGCGTGCGGCAATATCATACTTAGCAAGCAATGCCTTCAATACCGACCATCATTGGACGAACCTGCTCGTGATCACAGGCACAATTTAGCTGCGCAATCTTACTCCCTGATCACACACACGGTCGAACGCGACGCCAAAGACGAGCCTTTCTCGGCGACATTTGACGGTGAGCCCGAAGGAGCCTATCTCCACGGAGATCATGACTAGCATCAAACTGTGTCTGACACCGCCTTGGGCCATGTTCCTCAGATTTGCCAGAAAGGTCGTGTCGGGAGCAGCAAGAGATTTTACCGATTGCGACATAAGAAGATAAATCGGGACGGAAACAATATGTCTGCGCTGATTCACCAAACTTTCCTTATGGGGTGTTTTGATGGTTAATGTACGGGTAGGTTCGGGAGACAGTATAGATGCGAGTGCAAAAAATGTGTCATGAACCGAGTGACTTGAGGCACACTATCGCGAATAAGTTGACACCTTGTACTGCGATGAAATGTTCGGTATCCTTTCATAAGGCATTGAAAACTACGTGTTAATTAAATGGTAAAAAAGGTCGTCTATGTAAGTTATTTCCTCGGCAGAAGACTCTAGACATTACAAACTCTTCAGAAACTTAATAAAATTAAACACTTTGCACATCAATATAAGTTCTATCTACATTCGCAAGTGAAGCAACTTCTATTGCTGACCAAAAACCGAAGTGCCAATGCAGTGCATCCACACTTGGTGCTGAAATATGCCCATAATACGATCTCCGGAAAATTGGTAACTATGCAAAGGATACATAGTCGTTCAAAAATACGAAATAAAAACCAATACTATATATAAAACTGACACTGAACTATTTTTTTACGTGGATATTGTGTTTTCAGTGTGTCATTTGATATTGTGAGTGATATGATCCAAAATTAACTACATTCGTATATTTATTTGTTCATTTTCAGAACTTTTTAAGCGGCCACCTTCATCCATCTGAGCCGATGCTGACGATCCCACAGTCTACCGTCAACGCCCATGGAGATGTGCGCTCAATGTATCTCGATGTCGATAATTCGACATCCGATATCACGTATGGTGGAGCTTCTATGCCAAACCTGAACCTACAGACTTCTGTCACACCGACTCCAGGAGGGCCCAGTGTGAAGCTGGACCACCTATCGCAATCGTCGAGCCGTCTGACCATGCAAGTAAATTCTACTTTCAACAATCATGCTAGCATAGGGCCTACAGCGACGTGGAGAATTTACCTTGTAGGAGCATGCGATTTCTCCCTCCAGAAAAATTCTTCAGGTGCAACGCAGGGCGTTGCGGCCCATCTGTCATTGTTATCCCGACCCGAATACTACTCGTGGAGCACAAAGTGGAGAGTATGTATATAACCCCTGTCTCTGTTGGACTTTATAGGACCTTCTTTATCATCTTTTCTGTTTGAAATAACCATCATATGGTAATATCTCGAAGGAATGCTGACCTAATTTTCAAAGTTGGTAGCAAACAGCCTAACATGACTTTGCGAACCCAATCATATTAAAGAGACCTAAATAGTGGACATTAATGAAGACACCGGAAAAACTTTAAAGGGAGGGCAAGAGTGTACGACGATATAACCTGGACCCATAACCACATAGACTTGAAGATTTGAAGTATGTATAAGAGTCCCACTAGAGTCTGAGACTAACCGGTTTGTCACAAAATCAGTGTGTTCCACGCTCCCCGACCTAAAGGCGGGCCGGACGTTAACCTCGCACTCGATAGAAATGCCGGCACCCCCTGCCCAGCGCCTCAATCCCCCGGGGGGGAGGGAGGCCAAGTGATCATTAAATGTAACCGTAGCGGGCGCATCTAGCGTGTGCTGGAAGGAGAAGCTTTGTTGACACAGAGGACAAGACCACGTACAAGAAAGGGAAGTTAGTCTGATCACGAACGAACGAAACGGACCGGCGACGGAGTGTGAGGCGGCGGCGACACTTAAACTAATGCTGGTAGATGCAAATATAATTGGCCAAAGATCAGGGGAAAGGGGGTACTACTTTTAACAGAAGGTTACAGTCAAAAGGGACTTTCCAAGCCTTGATACTTGTTTAGGGTATTCTGAGATCGATCTTTCCAATTACGGTTTGAGGTCATATTTTGACAGATCCAGTACATCCATGATTGTAAAGCACGCTTGAATCCCCATACGAAAATCAAAGGTTATACTCAAGTAAACACTTACGTCATCCCATGAGCAATATCAGCTCAGATGCGCTAACGCAACTCCTTATAAATAACATAATCATTTATATCATGTACAGGAAGTTGAATATACATTTGGACGCCATATAAGCGGTATATTTACAGCCTATTAACCCTACTACTGAACCTGTTCCGCTCCTGGCAGGTTGTTGTTCTCTCTCAATCTCCACAGAAATTTCAGCGCACCTATATCCCAATAAAGGCCTAAACCCATTATCCCATAATCAACTGTTCATTAAAGCATAGTGATTTCTAGTCAAAAGATACAGGAACGGCTGTTAACTTTGTTGCTAGTAAACCCAGGTACATTGCAGAGTCGGTAAAGGAAAGACAAAACGTCTTTCGTATTCTATTTCAAAAAATTTTCCTGCCGTGGGTAGGGGGGTATCTCCTTCCCACACCCTCCCCTAAACTCGTTGATTCGCTGCTCTATCGCAGTATTGTCTACCCAATCTCCATGTGAAAATATGTATTTACCATGCCTAGAATATCGCTTTGCCCATGCGTATTTTCAAAAGTTCCTAGTGGGAGGATACCACCCTAGCATGACCTACAAATTAACAGTTTGTCACATACTTCCTGTACATCTTTTTGATCAAACCTGCTGATACAATCCACCATTACTTATAAAATATACCTTTATTAAATATGTATTACCATGCTAGAATCACGCCTGTTCTATGCGTATTTCAAAAAGTTCCATCCGTGGAGGGATATCCCTCACACCCCCCGAGGTCGCTCGTTTCCTCGGAAGTATGATCCACCCAATTACACGTTTTTCACATAAGCCTACTCCTCTACATCTTAAAATAAAACTGGACTACAATGATTACCGTAATAATTTCAGAAGGATACCTTAAAAATATGTATTATACCATGCCTAGAATCCTGGTCTATCTATGCGTATTTTCAAAAGTTCCTACCGTGGGAGGTATCCCCTCCCAACCCCTCCCCGTGGTCGCCTACGCTTCCCTCGCGAGTTTCCGTCCAAGCCTAGTAGAACCCCGAAAATTCTGCTCTAAACGTGCATCCCCACACCCCCACTGCCGCCGCTGGTCGCTCGCCTCCGCTCGCCCAGGAACTCATATGTCACATAAATGTCGCCCCACGAGATTTTTCCCCTCCAAAAACGTAAAAGTGGTATCCGGCGCGCGCTGTCCTTCTTATATCGCACAACAACCACAGTTTGGTTCCATCCCTCTTTCTGTCGGTTAACGTATTGGTTTTGTAGTAATACCGTTAAAACTTTACCCGTATTTGAACCACGTCTTTCATTACTGTCTCTGGACTGAATTGTTAGGCCTCACACGCTTCGCTGCGTCATCATTGCACACACCCATGCACGCACATGCATCACTCCTAGTGCTCACAAGTAAATTATATAAAACTGGATTCACTACGGAGATGGGCCCATCTATATGAAATACACCAAGTATTTACAATAGAAAATGTTTGTTTTTACCTTTGGCTGTCCGTCATTACAAGCGGTGCTTTGAAGGCGGCCGCTCTGCAGCATTGTGCAATTGTTATGTATTGTAAAGGGACAGTATATACATTTGGTCATATACTTGTATGTATGTAATCTATCGTATCATTTTTCTGTCAATAATGTATGATTTAATTATGTATTTGTTAAAGTTTTCTGAATATTTCTGTAAATCTTGAACTTGTTATATTTGTTATGGTTGTATGAAAGAAATATGAATGCAGAACAAAAAAAACTTCTTCAAATAAAAACAAATGAGATAATCGTTGTACATGCTTGTTTACTACTCATTTTCTCATAATAATTGCACTATTTCACAGATCATCCAAATCCTCCTAACCACTTCGTGATGTGCAGAGATCGACAACCCGGCAGCCGCAAGTTCCATCCGACTTTCGAAAGATGTAGTACCTGGCTGGGTCTTTCTGAGACCTTTAACCCGCGCTATCGACCCACTGCATCGGGACCTGGTGTATCTTGGCCCAGGCGGCCGGCTGAGTGGGACAGATACTGGACGACCCGGCTCGCCCCGCGTCGTGATGAACCTCATTTCTATCACCACCGCACGGTGAGACGTTCCTGATTTCTGTTTGCCAAGGTCAAACAGACAGTGTCGATGGAATCCCATCCAATGATGGAACCCATCGACTTTACTGGGTGCCGCTAATCATCTAATAAGATAGAAGACCGTGAATCAAACACTACCATCAACACCCTCAGCCCAAGGCACCCACCATGTTGAAATGGAGAGGGAAGCTCTACATAGCCTGTGGCCAACTATAAAGATCCAAACCGTAAGTACATTTAGATCATGAAACACAGCAGAGAGCATATTGGTCGTAAATGTCTTGGAATATACTCAGCCCAACGCGAACTGCTGAGTTGTGTAAAATGGTTTCTAATTTGGGTTGCTTGCGGAATATATATCGTTGTTGTGTTATTAAATGAAGTTTAGTATGTGTACAACCTCTGTAAATTTGGTTATGAGTAATCCTGGAGTATTATCATAACGCCAAATCTGTTTTCAATGGGCAACGCACCCAAATTGTCCTCCATAGCTGACTGGAATTATCAAACGAGCAATGCAGCGCTGTCAAGCCTTTTTCTTGACCACTGGAAGTCCTTTTGTAACAATTAAAGACAATATTTTGGCTTTACTTTACCTCATACAAGATTATATTTCTAAGCTATCAGAACGCAAAAAAGACATAATCATATCATGTCGAAGACTCCGGGCAGGCAAACGTCTAATACACTTACATAAAAGTTATTGCAAAATTTATGCGGAGACCATAAAAATCCCCTCAGTAAATATCATATATGGCTGCTAACAATTATCAGAAGTAGAGTTTCATTGCTTTGATACTTGAAATATACCGGGGCGTTGCTGTTAACCAGCTTAGCGCCTGGCGTAGTACCGCTGCCCGCAAGAAGTAGCAAGTAAGGTACAGATTCAAGTCAGTTGGGTTATTCTTTTTTCGGTGTCATTAAATAAATAATCAAGCATTTGATCTTATGAACTGGCGGTAAAGTAGCTTCCTAAATACTAGTATAATCATGACCCAGATACGTTTCTTGATTTGTTTCTAACCCTAAGACGACACATGATATCATTCCACTATTTCGGTCTATGGATAATGAATGAGACATGTTGAAGTATTCCAGTCCATCTCGACACACGGAGCCCTAAATCGCGTGCAGCCATCTGATTCGTGAGGATAACATTTGGTTGTGCCTTCGCAAACAATGTGGCCCGACCACAAGTCACCTACTATGTCCTATTGATGCCGATAGAAATCGAGGTTGGTTTTGTAGTTATTTGAAAATTGTAGCTTGAAGATTATTATAGACGCAGTTTATAAAAAATAGAATAATAGCTAGAATAGGTGCAAACTGCGGAAGAGCTTTCTGAAATATCCTGGCGCTAATAATGCCATCAGTGAAGTTGACCGCTCTTACTCAAATTAGTTGTTTCGTTTGTTAACCAAAATTTCATCTGAAAAAATCAAGTTAATGCCAACGATCAAACGAAGCTAGTCTTGTAGATTAATTGTATGTCTCGGTAGTGATTAATATGTTCTCGTATTTTTTAAAATTTTTTTTTTCTTCTTAATTTTCTTTCTTCTGGCTCTTTTACCTATGTCCCGCTTCTCCTTTGAACGCGCATCGCGTTTTAATATTGAAATTGAATGAACTTGACTTTATTCCAAAGTACCATAAAAAAGCGGTAATAATACAAACAGAATGATATGCAGAAATAGCATCAATACAAGACAAATATGGCAATATAAATTAATAAATACAGATGATGCAATACAAGTACATTAATAATTACCATAAAGTTATATAAGATGGAGTCATTGAAAGTATATACGCAGGTAAGACGTATTTAATCATAATAATTAGTGGAAATCGGGTAGTTACAAAGCATAAAGCTTGAAAATCAGACAACCCGAAATTAATGAAAACATAGTTAGTGCGATGATTGTTTAGATTAGTTGAGAAACTTCAAGTCACCTAACACCCCCCTAACCACCAACTCCTATGCAGTTATCCCCCCCCCCCCCACCAGCCTCGGGAGTAAAAAAGATTGAACATTACGAGATTATATCTATTTTTATGTTGATGCTATGTGTATACTGAGTCAGAAGATATTTTTTTTAGGGGCAGTTTTAAAGGAAGATAGAAAGTACGATTTTTGTCATTTCAACAAGGTAAAGAATGCCAATGTCCGACCAGTGTTGTCTTATTCACTTTGAGCTGGTGGTTGTTCTTTGGATTAATTAAAATGAAAATTTCAGAGTTACGCAGGTTATCAATAAATGAATGCTTTTATTTTTGAAAAATAGTGAGAATATGGTGGGTACTGTTGAATCCTTGGATAGCTTGTTACATAAATATGCGTTTCAAGAGTTAGTATCGTTAGTTTAAGAAGTCTAATTGTTAACAGTGGTCTGTGTTAGCCAAAAATGGGATCCAGAAACAAATTCTAACAGCTCTTTTGCCTGAGGCAAGATTGATCAATGTACGTTACACTCTCCCCCAGGCGGTGTACAATATAATGAAACGGGATAATAGTAGCGAGTTGTAATAATAAAATGAGAAATATGTTGGTAAAAACTGTTAACTTTTATAGATATACCGATTTGTCTAGCTACTAGAAAGAAATAACATTGTTAAAGTGAGTATCCCCACGTAAATTGCAATCAATATCAACCCTAAAAACGCTGGTGGGTTGCTTGTCGGTCCAACTGGTGATTATCATACAGTTTACAATATTCATCGATAGTTTTATTTTGTTTTAATACAATAAGTTATTTTTGACAAATTCAAAAGACAATTTGTTGTAATTGAACCGTTGAGAAACGTTGGGGAGTTTCATTGTTTAACAGTATTTACTAAGTATTGAAAGTCAACATGGGAACAGTATGGCGTTTGTATGCAGCAAACAATATGAATTAAATTTGTCAGATAACATAACTACTCATTCATATAGGATAAGGAAAAGTAATGGTCCAGGATAGAATCCTGGGGTACACCATTCCGCCAGGTTCAGTATGTTGCGATTAAATAATGATATGCAGAAATACCAATACAACAAATATGTCCCTGTCACGATTTCTGTTGTTAAATTTTCTTACTCCTTTATTACGACCTTGTATCTTGTATTTGTGTATCGATTAGTAGTATGATATTCATGTTAATGTTTGAGATGTGGAACAATAAAATCAATAAAAAAACTCTTCCTGTAAGAAATCTTTGTTTATTTGTGTGAATTCCTTGTATTAGTTCGTGGTCAGGTCAGAGTTCCACCAACCATGCGTCCGCTAATCTCCTATGTTTCTTCATCGACTCTGTGCCCTTGCCGACCGTCCATCTCGAGTGAGAAGTTGATTGGTGGGAGAAGAGGCCGAGTCCATCGAGATATCACGGTCCTGGCCTACCTGGAGGAAGACTGGGTTCTTGTTGCAGAATATTGAGGCTTATGGAAAAAATCCCACCCTAGAGACCAGTGCATTTGCAGTTGCACGCGTAATTAATCAATAAAAGATGCCGTGGATCCTTGTTAACTAGGTTACAGAAATAGTTTGATCTTCGAATGACATAGTTGTTGTATTTGGAAGATATAAAAGTAGAGTGTTTAATTGATTGTTAGTGAAATTATGGTTTTAGAGTTGAATAATAATTTTGCCAATGTTTGAAAATATGAATTATTACTAACTTACTAGTAGAGTTCTTGGGGGGCAGATAAAAGGAATCAGGATTCAAGCACCCTCTCTGGATAATAATACATCATATAACAATGTTTCTATTTGTAAAAAATCTGGGGCCCGTGCATAAAACTTTAACGCGGAGAAAACTCCGGTTATTTTAAACGCTGAGGGAGTTTTCTCCTATGGAAGAATGCCATGGTAAAAATCACGTTAACCGGAGTTTCATATTTAACCAGCAGAAATTTCTCCGGTCTAAAGTTTATGCAACGGGCCCCTGCTAGCACAATTTCCGACCATGCTACCCAGTGTTCTGATCAAGTCTAAAATGACCGAATGTGTTCAAAAACGATCATTAGCTTTTAAAACTTTAAAAATCATTGAGGGACGCATTTCATTTTTCTCCTTTAGACTGCTGTGTTGCAGAATTTGCGCCAGCTGATAAAAATTCATGTGCCGATTTTTATCTGTACATAGTTTGCTAATGACTGCATTACTGTCTCAGATTTTGTGTCCCAGTGTGTTTATTTTCCATTCAAACACTGTCAGGTATGTCAGATAACACAGTTTGACAATTCTTTAAGTGTAACTTTCACAATGTTATATAGTCCCTAATAATTGTATCTACTCTCCCAAAATTTTACGGTCAATACAACAAAGAAGGACGCAGTGTCGGAAGAGACGCATAGTCTTAGCTACGTGTATGCATATTCTCACTCATCCAGGTAGTAGATAATGTACTTGAAACTTAAAACTAGTCAACTGGACTTACTTGTTTGTTGAAAAACGATGTAAGACCAGTTGACTAGTTTTAAATTTCAAGTACATAGTCTTAGTTCTTGCAATACATCATTGCACCACTGAAAGATGAAGTGTCTGAAGAGGGGCATGGTCTTCGTTCTTGAAATACCTTTGTTTTCCATTCAGACTTTGTGTATCTCGTCGGCGTGAGTCACGAGGCCGGAGAGCTATACATCTACGAGTGGCACCATGCCGGAGGGTTTGAGATATATCTGACCATCCCTTTCTCTAATGACTGGAGTACACATGCCTTCGTCCATGATGGAGAGATTCTACTGGCCGTGGCTAGACCAGCCTTTATATCCACTGATATCTATTCCTGGCAGTCCATAATTATTCAGGCTACTATCCGAGGTAATGTTTCCTTTTTATCCCCTCGCCCGACGAAGTCGGATGGGGATATAGTAACGCAGCTGTCCGTCCGTCCGTCCGTCTGTAATTCTGGTTTCCGTTCGATAACTTTATGTTTGATGGATTTTAATGAGATGTGGTATGAAGGTACATGACATCAAAATACAGCCTAAGTTTGATTTTGAGTGTGTACAGTATATCAAAGGTCAAAGCTCATTAAATGCCAAAATTTTTAACTGGTTTCTGTTCGATAACTTTACTAATGTTCGATAGATTTTGATCTTCGAGTATGTAGGCCAAAGGGGAAAGTTCACAGTTCATTAAATCTAAGTTTATAGGCTATTCGTACCCGGCGAGGGGATGCAACGCTTTGAGTTGTCCTTGTTTGTTTTTTGTATTTGTCTTTGTCATTTTATGTGTACATTTCTTGAGAACATATCCCCGGAACATATCTCATAGTTGCAACACGGTGACAAATTATTACGTGTCCTATTTCACGCATTATACGCAGTGCATGTAGAAAATGGATAATAGGCTAACATTGTGGAGCTTCAATTTAAAAAATTGTCAAACTTTGATATCTGGGCTACATAGCAGTGTTCAAATGGACAAATAAACAGCCTAGAATACAAAAGTTTGGAAAGTTACACTGCCAATGGCAAGTTATACATGAATAAACAATAAAACTCGGGGCGAGTTTTATTAACCTAGTTGTACACACAGTAAGTCTATGGGAGGAAATGGGCAAGTGAATATGGTCAACTTACGATTTTCACTTTTTTAAAGCACTAAATAATCATTTTGAAATACAATTTTTTCAGGGCTTCATTTTTAGACCTCATCGAAGACACTGGTAGCATAGGGAATCATGCGGCTCAGATTTTTTTAACTGTGGTAAATGTTAGCCAATACCTTTAAACGACAGCAAACATCATATTAATAGGCTACCTCCACCGTGTCAGTTGATAGAAATAGTCGCAGTTCTCTCTTCGTCCCTGTTTAGAAGTGGTACTACAGGTAATTACGAAAATGAGTTATTAATAACATCAGAAATAAATGGATTGGAATCATAAAAAATTGTCTGAACAAAAACTTTATTCCTTTCTTAACCACAGGTAAAACGGAACAAACAATCCTGCAAGCTTGGTAAAAACAACAACGTGAGAAGAAAGCAGTGGGCGTGAACAAACTGTACAAGAACACTGCCATCCTTGCAGTACTGGACAGTTGCAAAACTAACAAGCCAAGAATATGATAACTTATTCCACGAAACTTCTACCGCAAATTCTAACAATTACCTGTAGTCAAAATGTCAGATCATGAGACAAAAAACTATATGACTTCAAAATGATTAAATTTAATGTAATTTGTAAATTTCAAATTCAAGACACTCAAATAAGAACAATTTGAATGTAAATATTCAAGACTTTAATAACATGCAACGAAATATGCTGAGTGTAT
>JZLH01S0625142.1:24578-43570 GCA_001188425.1 Eucidaris tribuloides | reverse complement strand
AGGAAAGATAGAAAGATAGATATAAAGAAATAGAAAAAAAGATAAGCTAGAAAGACGGATAAAAAGAAAGCTAGATAGAAAGATATATTAAAAGAAAGATAGAAAGATAGGATAGAAAGATAGATAGAAAGATAGGAAAGATAGAAAGAAAGGTAGGAAAATAGACAGAAAGATAGAGAGATAGATAGATTGATTGATTGATGATAAAACAACGTCACCTTAACGCGATGCACAGTTGATCAGTACGGTTGAGTGGTTTTCGGCCCCGCATTTGGGCCCACTTGCGTTTACAGTGACAACAGGCCGGCCTCGGGCCGGCCCCGCATTTGGTACCGCATTTCGATTTTGGTGCGTTTACAGTGGGCGAAAGCCGGCCTTTCGCGCACTGTAAACGGGGTCTATGAGGATTGAGGATTAGGCCTACTTCAACATGCAACATTGGCGACATCGCTAGGTTAGTACAACTACGTTATTCGCACGGTACGTACATAATACATACGACGACTTCGGTTATCGCACAAGCTGTAGGCGCAGTGCATGTTGATTTCAACATGATTGTGAGTGAATTAATACTAATAATGGAATTCTCTTCATACCACACGTAACTGTTAGACTGTGACCTACAATTAGAGTGATTCATGAATCATTTTAGAGGATGAGGTATATAAAACAAATATTGGCTGCTCTGTAATCGGATGGTGGTTTCAATTATCGCTCCCTCGGTGCTGTTCATACCGACCCTTCTATCAACCCCTCGGCTTCGCCTCGGGGATGATAGAAGGGTCGGTATGAACAGCACCTCGGGAGTGATAATTTCCACCACCATCCTCATGAGCAGTCAATATTTGTATAATATTTCCTGTTCTTTCATCCATTCACATCGTCCCCCCCCCCCACGTACAAACAATACATTATTTTCTGTCGAATACAGGGTCACTCATGCATGAAAGAGCACATATAAAATGCATTGTTTATCGGGGGATCAGAAATAATCCAGCGATCTAGGTATTTACAATGCACAGGGCAAAGAGTTAAGGGAGTATATTCCATTATGCTACGGACTTGTGTCTGTGATATTTACCTTTACTGTTGCTGCAAGCTCGTCAGAAATTACGCTCGTGCCCCCAAAGAACATCTTCATTGAGGCCTTCGTGCTGGCAAACAGCATCTTCTGCCTCACCTGCAAAGGTCATAGGCCAAAGGTCATTCAATGTACAATTTGTGAATCTCTGCATATATGCAAAGACAAGGTCAGACAATTCATTGTGATATAAGCATTATACAAGCAATGTAAGATCAAAGAATATGATTACAGATTTGGTTGAACTTATAAATCTCTAAACAAAACTTTTCAAACTGAAATCCGTATCATTTGTTCATATAATACAGTGGCATGCCATGGCTACGTGTATATGTATTCATAGAAATTAATCACGTTCTGGTCCTCTTAATCCCCTTAATCCCCTTAATCCTCATTAATCCTAATCCGTATGGTTGGGATTTATCTATTTTTTTGTGAAGTGTAGAAGAGAAAAGTTGCAGTGCAAGAGTTTGACCAATGTGAGACAGACAGTTAGCCCCCAAAAGGGGTGAGGGGAGAGGAGAAACAAGAAAACAGATGAACCCACCCCACCCCTTTTTTGGGGTTGTCAGATCAAAGTACTTACATGGGCCAACCAAGAATACATTTTCAATTGTGTGGTTATTTTTTACTGTCAGCTAAAACAAAACCACTACGTAAAGTTGGGGTGGGTGGGGGGGGGAGGGGGGAAGTAGGGGCCAGTCAAGAACTGCCCCCACCCCTGCCCCTCTACCCCCCCCCCTCCAAAAAAAAAAGAAACGAAACAGTGATAATGCAAATCAGAATCAACCAACAGAATAGGGGTTCTTTGTTGGTTGCCCGGTAGAAGGACCCGAGCATATGTGCCCGGCAGAAGGGCCTTACAGTAATTTTTTCTCTAAGCCTGAGAAAATACTGCCTTATTTGATATTAGTACTAAACAGACTGACAGAAGGATCTAAAAATACATGTGTCACACTTCTTTGATTTCATGTGAAAAGAGGCAATGGGTTTCAAGTTAGAGATAATTTAGTGTACTTAAAGACACTATATAACATTGTGGAAGCTTCATTTAAAAAATTGTCATACTTTGCTATCTGACATACCTGACAGTGTTTGAATGGACAAATAAACACCCTAGAACACAAAACTTTAGACAGTTATGCCGTCACTTGTAAACTATGTACAGATAAAAATTGGCACATGAATTATTCTCAGCTGATAGAAAATTCTGTCACACAGCAGTCTACGGGGTATTCTGGAATGGTCTCTTTATGATTTTCACTTTTCAAAAGCACTTTATAATCATTTTGAACTGTCATTTTTTCAGGGTTTCATTTTTAGACCTTATCAGAGACACTGGTAACATCGGGACTCATGCGGCTCAGAATTTTTAAACTGGAAACATTGTTATACGATGCCTTTAAGGCCCTTTTGCCGGGAACATACACTAGGGCCCTTCTGCCGGACAACCAACGACTTACTGGACTGTTATCTGGTGTGTAGGAAATGAAGAGCCACTTGTAGCCATGATCATCATTGGTATCTGTTCTGTAGAATAGGTAACATGGCTTCTTATCCTCTAGAATGGGAAGAATCATCTCATCGAAATGTGTTACACCATTAAGGAAAAATAAATATTTTATGGTATATACACACAACAGATTTTAAAGTGAAAGGCTAACTTTGTGGAATTTCTATTAAAAAAACTGTCAAACTTTGATATCTGAGCAACATTATAATAGTGCCTAAAGTGGACAAATAAACATCCGTAGCAAACGAAAGCGTGGAGTGTCGGGGGGGGGGGGGAGGGGGAGGACTCAGATTATAGTCGGACGAGGGTGTGCCGCTGAGAACTCCGATCCGGTCCATTTGCCGTAAATGAGCACCCATGTCTAAGGGTTTTAAGAATTTTTGGCGCGAAAGCATGCCGAAATCTGGAAAATTGCATACTAGTATGTTTGTGCGAAGCGTGTCAAAAACTTGAAAATAGCATTGCACACCAATTTGAAAATTGTGAGTGTTTGTGTGCAAAGCGCACCCAAAATTTGAAAAATTTGAAAAATGGGACCCATGTGTAAGTATCGTTTTGATAAAAACGGGACCCATGAATAGGATTTTTCTTGAAAAGTCACCCTTCCCAGCGGCACATCCCCGTATAACATGTACCTAATACCTAATATACATGAGTACCCCCCCCCCCACCCGGAATGTTATGGCGCCACTGGCATGGTATGCATGGATACACAAATTAGTGCTGCTCCCAAGTATAAATTAGTCAGACCTGTAGTAGTCTACCAGAGGAAATAGACAAGGTCAGGAGGTCACACTGGATACTCAAGATTATTGCTCTTTTAAAGCACTACATGTAAATGATCACTGTGAAGTACAATTTTGACAGGGCTTCATTTTTTGACCTTATCAAAGACACTAGAGCATGGAGGATTATGTAGCTCAGATATTTTAAACTGTGGTCATTGTTAAACTGTGTCTTTAAACTCTTCTAGTGCCAAAGGTGCAATTATGTGCCACACAATACACACAATATCAACAGAGTTGTGATTTCTCTCGCACATTAAGAGTTAACTGACACCAGTGTCTAAATCAGAGGTTTAAAGGCAAAGTTCACCCTGACGTCAAGTTGGTTTTAATAAAAGAAGAACAATGAGAGAAACATATTAATGAAAGTTTGGCGAGAATCCACCAAAGAAAAACAGTTATGAAGTTTCCAAGTTTTAATTTTGTGACGTCACATGCCAGCAGCTCCCCATATGTCATGTAATATAAATTTCATAAATTGCCATTTTTAAATGGTTCCTGATAATTGAATGGATGTTTTCATAGAAGCCTGAATGAAATAATGTTTCTGATAACATATTGAATGCACAGGTAAAATTATTTTCAAATTTGTGAAGAATTTATATCATATGTTATATCCCTCTATGAATATTCATTAGCATTTTCTAAATCGCAATTGGTTGATTGATGCTAATACAATTAAACATAATTTCACTAGAAATTAAAAATCCTCGCCACAGCTCCGTATATTTTTCACTATTTTTGTCTCGGCAGCACTGCGTACACTGCGCATGCTCATAACCCGAAATCAAAATGGCGTCTCATTCGCCGCGAAACTCAAAATGACAATTTTACTATACTAATTATCATGTTATTTTTATTTTAATATTAGTTTTAACATTTCATTGGTGCTACAATGAAGATTTCAAGTTCACCCTTCAGATTATAAGTGCCGATTTATGAATCATAAATTGAAATGCGGAAAATTCACAAAAAAAATAACTCGCATCGCGTACGGCTGCGGCTTACTGCGCCAGCACCCGCAGGCATCGTGTGCGGGCTGTGTACACACTGCACTGCACAGCAAATTGGTCAATTGAGTAGAAACTTTTCCGTTTCGGAAGCAGACTGCGAGAGTTCGCTTAGCATTCTTTTTCAATTTTATTAAGTGGGAGGGATATAAAACAAATATACCAAGCATTAAGTTCTAAAGTATAGTGAAATTATCTATCTTCGGAGGGACTTGCAGTAATATATTTCCTCGGGGCTTCGCCCCTCGGAAAAATATTACTATGCCAGTCCCTCCTCAGATAGATAATTTCCACTATACTTTCTCACAGCTTGGTATATTTGTATAATATATGGGGAGCTGCTCGCATGTGATGTCACAAAATCAAAACTTTGAAACTTCGTAACTCTGGTATTCTTTGGTGGATTTTCGCCAAACTTTAATTAATATGTTTCTTTCATTTTTCTGCTTTTATTAAAACCAACTTGACTTCAGGGTGAACCTTGCCTTTAAGTATGGAAGACAGTTGTTTCAAAATCAATTTTCAAACTGCATATTTTAGAGTTTTGAATTCCTTTCATGCAACATAAAATATGTGTTGAGGTACCCATTCAAATAAATCACAGTGGCAAATACAGTATTACTAGAAGTCTGAAAACTAGTAAGCTTACACATGACAGTCATATAGTTTTGCATCAACTGTGTGTTGGATAGTAAAATCAAATAATACAAATGAAACCACCTCCCAGCATCTGCGATATATTCAGCAATTCACCAGAAAAATAAAAATGTTTTAATGATGTCATAGAAGGCACCGATCTTGCCACAGCAGATGATGTCCCATAAAGAATGAACATAATTGCAATGCAATTATTTTCTCAAATCATACAGAGTTCAGTGTATTTAAATGTGCATGTATTTCAACCATTCTAACACGGAAATGAAACTGATTCTGAAACTACAAAATCTTTTGTTTATAAATACAGGATTTCTTCTTAAAGATAGGTTTCAGGATTTGCAAATCCATCACTTCCCTTTATTACCATTACCAATCAGTAGTTAAGTACTTACAAATGGTGTGTTGAAAGTTTGAGATCCATACATCACAAACTTGTTGTTTTATAAGAAAAACTAATAACGATATGCTACCAGAATATTGTTACTTCTGTGAGTTTAAATACCGGTAATGCTCAAATTGCAGAACACAGTTATGTGTACTTTCGCACTGCGCAGCGGTCAGTGTGTGCATTAATATGGCCAAGGGGTGAACTCTGCATGACCTTCGTGTAGCAGCTGATTAGACAATTTTGGAGCTAACAGAACATGACCGTCATTTTGAAGTTTACCCATCCAGATTTTCACCAAAACTACATATTCTACCCAAAGGCTCTATGACAGGTGTTATGTAATTTTCACATTGTGAACGATTTGATCGGATTTCATTCATATTGCTGTTAATACCTGGCGTGCAAATCCTGAACCCTATCTTAAAGGACATCAAGTGAATACCAATTGAGAAAACATGAATTATCAAGGAAGCTTGGTCAGTAAATTTACATCAAAGACACCTCGACATTTCTAAATATTTCCCATTTTAGATTCGAAACAGTTTCAAACTTATTTTAACTCTTTTATGTCAAAGCATATTTGAACAATGCCACATTAAAGGCGCCGTCACACTATGACGAATTGGCATTGCGTACCGCGAACGAATTGAAAAATTCCAAATACATGTACGCACAGCATTCCCAGCGAATGAATTCCGTATGGGTGAATTCAACCGAATCGAACGTACTGACAGCGAATCAAAACATATAAAATACTGCCTTATTTGACATTAGTACTAAACAGACTGACAGAAGGATCTAAAAATACATGTGTCACACTTCTTTGATTTCATGTGAAAAGAGGCAATGGGTTTCAAGTTAGAGATAATTTAGTGTTAAAGACACTATATAACATTGTGGAAGCCTCATTTCAAAAATTGTCATACTTTGCTATCTGACATACCTGACAGTGTTTGAATGGACAAATAAACACCCTAGAACACAAAACTTTAGACAGTTATGCTGTCACATAATTGTTTTATATGTACAGATAAAAATTGGCACATGAATTATTCTCAGCTGATAGAAAATTCTGTCACACAGCAGTGTACGGGGTATTCTGGAATGATCTCTTTATGATTTTCACTTTTCAAAAGCACTTCATAATCATTTTGAACTGTCATTTTTTCAGGGTTTCATTTTTAGACCTTATCAGAGACACTGGTAACATCGGGACTCATGCGGCTCAGAATTTTTAAACTGGAAACATTGTTATACGATGCCTTTAAAGCCCTTTTGCCGGGAACATACACTAGGGCCCTTCTGCCGGACAACCGACGACTTACTGGACTGTTATCTGGTGTGTAGGAAATGAAGAGCCACTTGTAGCCATGATCATCATTGGTATCTGTTCTGTAGAATAGGTAACATGGCTTCTTATCCTCCAGAATGGGAAGAATCATCTCATCGAAATGTGTTTCACCATTAAGGAAAAATAGATATTTTATGGTATATGCAGAACAGACTTTAAAGTGAAAGGCTTAAACTTTGTGGAATTTCTATTAAAAAAAACTGTCAAACTTTGATATCTGAGCAACATTATAATAGTGCTTAAATGGACAAATAAACATCCTAGCATACAAAAGCTTGGAATGTTCTCGGGGGGGGGGGGGACCTCAGATTATAGTCGGACGGGAACCCCGATCCAACACCCACATCTAAGGGTCCTTTTGCCGTAAATGAGTACCCATGTCTAAGGGCTTTAAGAATTGTTGGCGCACAAAGCGTGCCGAAAACTTGAAAATAGCATATGTTTGCACGCAATTTTGAAAATTATGAGTGTTTGTGCACAAAGTGCGCCCAAAATTTGAAAAATGGGACCCATGTCTAAGTATCGTTTTGATGAAAAGGAGACCCATGTCTAGGATTTTTCTTGAAAAGTCACCCTTCCCAGCGGCACATCCCCGTATACCTAATATACATGAGTATACGTGACGTCACATGCGAGCAGCTCCCCATATGTTATGTAATATTGAATCAATAAATTGCCACTTTTTATTGGTTCATGATAATTGATTTTTTTTTTCAAAGAAGCATGTATGAAATAATGTTTGTAATTATATATTGAATGCACAGGTAAAATCATTTCAAATTTGTGAGGAAACAACACTTTTTTGGAATTTATATCACATGACTTATGGGGAGCTGCTCGCATTTGACATCACAAAATCAAAACTTTGAAACTTCGTAACTCTGTTATTCTTTGGTGGATTTTTCGCCAAACTTTCATTGATATGTTTCTCTCATTGTTCTGCTTTTATTAAAACCAACTTGACTTCAGGGTGAACCTTGCCTTTAAGTATGGAAGACAGTTGTTTCAATATCAATTTTCCAACTGCATATTTTAGAGTTTTGAATTCCTTTCATGAAACATAAAATACATGTATGTGTTGAGGTACCCACTCAAATAAATCACAGTGGCAAATACAGTATTACTAGAAGTCTGAAAACTAGTAAGCTTACACATGACAGTCATATAGTTTTGCATCAACTGTGTGTTGGATAGTAAAATCAAATAATACAAATGAAACCACCTCCCAGCATCTGCGATATATTCAGCAATTCACCAGAAAAATAAAAATGTTTTAATGATGTCACAGAAGGCACCGATCCTGCCACAGCAGATGATGTCCCATAAAGAATGAACATAATTGCAATGCAATTATTTTCTCAAATCATACAGAGTTCAGTGTATTTAAATGTGCATGTATTTCAACCATTCTAACACGGAAATGAAACTGATTCTGAAACTACAAAATCTTTTGTTTATAAATACAGGATTTCTTCTTAAAGATAGGTTTCAGAATTTGCAAATCCATCACTTCCCTTTATTATCATTTACCAAACGGTAGTTAAGTACTTACAAATGGTGTGTTGAAAGTTTGAGATCCATACATCACAAACTTGTTGTTTTATATTAGAAAAACTAATAACGATATGCTCCCAGAATATTGTTACTTCTGTGAGTTTAAATACCGGTAATGCTCAAATTGCAGAACACAGTTATGTGTACTTTCGCACTGCGCAGCGGTCAGTGTGTGAATTGATATGGTCAAGTGGTGAACTCTGCATGACCTTCGGGTAGCGGCCGATTAGACAATTTTGGAACTAATGGAACATGACAGTCACTTTGCAAATTTTGAAGTTTAACCATCCAGATTTTCACCCAAACTACATATTCTACCCAAAGGCTCTATGACAGGTGTTTATGTAATCTTCACATTCTGAACGATTTGAGCAGATTTCATTTATTTTGCCGTTTTCTGGTGTGCAAATCTTGAACCCTATAAAGGACATCAAGTGAATACCAATTGAGAACACATGAATTATCACGGAAGCTTGGTCAGTAAATTTACATCAAAGACACTTCAACATTTCTGAATGTTTCCCATTTTGGATTTGATACAGTTTCAAACTTATTTTAACTCTTTTATGTCAAAGCACATTTGAACAATGCCACATTAAAGGCGCCGTCACACTATGACGAATTGGCATTGCGAACCGCGAACGAATTGAAAAATTCCAAATACGCACAGCATTCCCAGCGAATGAATTCCGCATGGGTAAATTCAACCGAATCGAACGTACTGACAGCGAATCAAAACGAATCAAAAACATCTCCATCATCATTTCATAACTTATCATTAACTTACAGACAGCGATCTCTAATCGAACGACTAACGAGCTTTGCGTACGCTACGCGTACAGTCTGCAAATTCAAGTCAATCACATGGTGTCTGTGTGCATTTACAAACAAATACCTTCTTAAACTCAACGTCATTTTGTTCCATCATTTGAGTTTGGGTATCTAATTTCACCCAGTATGCCGAAATCCAAGAGAGCCAAGATTTGTATTTGTACAGTATAAAAAAGGAGACACCAAAATTACTCATATGGTAGGCTATAATTCCAGGCAAATTGATATGGAAGCAACCTTTACCCCAATTTACAATTCGCGTGAGAAAAATAGTAATAACCTAAAATCTGGCCAACGGTTAAGGTAATGGTAAGCTCATATTTTTGCAAACGTGTTGTATACTGGTGATGTTACCGTTACGAAATAATGAACTTATTAAATTTCATGGTAACTAAATAGGAATTTTTTATTAGAAAAATCTCCGTTTCTTTATGATCAATTATGGAATCAAATCTGGAATTTGAGTAATGTAGAATTTTCACCTATATGTATTTTTAAACAGTATTGTAAAACTGTTATGAGGAATAGACAAAATATTTTGATCTGGGGGTGTTGCAAGAAACTTTTTTCCGGAGAATAAAATCTGATAAAATCTGGTATTTTGAACAGAAGAGTTTTTCCCCTACGGTATGACAGTATATATACCGAATTCGATACAAACATTTTCATTTATTACCAGAGACATTTTCCTAGTATAAACATTTTTAGAAAACAACCATGGGTAAGGTGTGCAATTTTTCTTACGCAAACACACACCACCACCACCACACACACACACACACACCCACCCCACCACACACACACACACACACACACATACAAACACACCCAGATACATGAAGCACAATCAAGTATAAGCATGATAAGCCCATATGGATAAACATGAGAAGTACATTTATTTTTAATTCGCTACCAACACGCAAAACGTTCGCAGAGAAAGGGCCTCACTTATGGCCGATCAATGGAATTGTATTGGTGACTTACCACTTCCGTCCTATTGACGAATAAAACGTTCGCATTGCAACTTCAGAGCGTACGCGCTGCGCATGGCTTGTACGCTTGGCATACGTCGAAAAATTTTATGCATGCTTAAAATTTTTCAGCGTACTGAACGAACAACAACGTATGATTGCGTATCAAATGACATCAAAACGATTCCCCAACGAACGTTAGCGTATGCAAACGAATGTCAAAATGTCCCATACGCAATAGATACGCAATGCCAATTCGTCATGTGACGGCGCCTTAATAAGCAGCTTTTGGAGTGCAGTGCCAAATTCAAACTGCTATAAATTTACAGATGCATGTTGAAGAGAACTGCTGTGTTGTGGATAAAATTCAGGATATAGTATACCCTGTGGTCCCTATCTAACAATGCAATTTTCATTTCAATACTGCTACGATTTCTGAAGTTAGAGTGAATTTGTGAAGTAATATATTTCAAAACACTATATATCCATAATTCAAATTACAAAGTACATGTGCATGTTTTTCTCATTTCACACATCCAATGTAAACCTATTAATTTTAGGAGTACATGTAGTTTAATAAGAACTGTCCAACTGCTATTTAAGGGTGAAAGAACAGTTTGTATTACTAGTTTACTGTCATACTTTTTGTATTATTAGCATTTATGTAAAGGGGAACAATCTATGGTGCAACATTGTGGCAGCAACACATTAACTCATTGACTACGATATTCTGTAAATCTCCATAGACTTTGTACAGGTCCCATCCGGTTCCCGTAAGCAATGGATTAACCCATTGGAGACGATTTGATTTCGCTTTAACACGCATTTCCCATAGACCTCTTGACGAGATATCTCGTCACTTGTCTTCAACAGGTTAAGAGCTAATTCCCTCAATCTATATTCAGTAGTACATATATGACATACCTGTCAAATAAAACTTTTCTTTTACAGTTGAACTTCTGCCCAATTTGTTTATCATGAAACACATCAGGATTTTGTGTATCAACAAGCACCCAATGTATATTGGCGTACAGTATAGTCTGGGATGAACAGGAAACTATTCTATTTACACCACTCAACTCCCTGCTACATGACATAAAATGAGTCACAGTAAGACCAGCAGTGTTTGATTTCTGTACAGTTATGTAATCCTTCTCATCAAGGCATGCTTACAGCTCATGCCTCGTGAAGGCATTCTTGCCAGAAAAGGAGGAAGGGGGGGGGGGGGGTTGGTTGCACTTGGGCTCTGAAAAGTGTGTACATATTTTTAGTTTCATGTCAAATTATTGTTTATACTTTATTTTAATTCAGAACTCGCAAATCACAAGGTAATTTACATTCTTGTCAGGCTTGGTTTTATCCAAAATAGGTTCCAGTAAAGGACCAGGGGCCTGATTCACGACACTGGACCAACTACAATTACTATGGCAACAGGGATCATTAGCTGTAGCGGCCATATTTAGGTTTGGGTGTGAATCTCGAAACTCAAGTTAGGATCATTAGCTCTATGTCGAGCTCTAAATGTTACGTCGTCCGTGAAACGTCTCTAACTATTGTTCTCTGCCACGGTTGACTGACAATAACGCAGAATGCGCATGGGCATAGCAGGCTTTTATGGAAAGCTGTGTTTAATATGCACCTATCGCCAGAGCAATGTCGAATCACCACAATAGAACAATAGGCAGTCATGAACACAATATCAGCACACGTCGTGTCCCATACTTTACAATTTTAATATATTCACAAATCACCGCATCTTCCGTTTCAGACATTATGTACTAATATTCACATAAATCCATGAATGATACATTTCTCCCAGTATAAATCAATGATTTCATTTGTAAAGTACTGTTTATAGGTTAATTACGTGCTATTATTTTTTATGGATCAGTGCATAAAACACATTTAAAAATGAAATCAAAGTCAATGATGTATGAAGCAAAGACTAACAAAATCGGGGTTCCGAACTTCCACTGCTATTACTCAAGCGGGGAAAACGGCATTATATATAATTTCAAATATCTGTACTTTTCTGAATTTTGATTACTAAAATAGAATAGGGTCAATGATAGCACTTTAGAGAAACCTTACATATGGCATGTTACATTATCTACTGCTCTAGAAGAGATTAAGGCATCACATTATCGACGACCGTGCTTGGTCCAGTCTAGATTATAATCGATTAAGATCGATTACAACTTAGAGCTACAGTTGGATTTAGAGTCGGTTTCGAGGAACCTCTGGCCTAAGTTCAACCACAACTCTAACCTACAGGATCGGTCTTAGGCTGGTTTCGTGAATCTACCCCCAGGTCCATGTCTAAAACCAGGTCTGGTCAAGGACCTGGTCAAGGGCTGCCACTGTAGGGGATAATCCCTACGTAGGGGGGATTTGGTGCGTAGGGGGTAGGGGATACCTACGGGGAAAATGACCTTCCGTAGGGGAAACGTAGGGGGATTTGATGATTTGTAGGGGATATAGGGGGATTTGAAGATTTTCAGAAATATTCGTAATTTTTTCAAGGAAATCCGATTATATTCGCCCATTTGGTCCATCTCCGCCGAAGAAATTGTGATCAATATTTTGCATTTCTAAGGATATTTTTTAGGGAAATCATACCTTCGTAGGGAAAAAGTCGATTTTGTAGGAGAAAACATAGGTTCGTATGGGAAAATATGGTGAATTAGGCGTAGGGGAAAAGTGGTGTCCGTAGGGGAAAATACGCATGCGGCGCAGGGGGAAATCAAAATTTTGAGTGGCAGCCCTGCCTGGTCCAGATCACCCATACTGGTTAGGGGAATATAGTGTATTAGATGCTATACTACCCCTTACACCCGTCTCTATTCTCCTCTTGGTAAATGTCCATTCCTGTGTGAAGGCATGGGACAGGGTTCCAAATATTTGGCACCTAAAATTAAAATTTTAGACTTTTTTTAATTTAAGAAGCAAAACTGTTTTGAACCAAACTTTGATACCTGAACTGAAGAAATCATGTAGATTTATTCATTAAAGCTGAAAATATTTCAAACATCAACTAAAAAATACAATTATTGACCTTGTACAGAATTGTACACGGACTCAATCTACCACTCCAGGTGCAGGTCCAGATCTAGGATTTAGGTGATTAAATCACAATTGTATTACAAAAAGGATATCCTCTTCCCATGTTCCTTTCACCTCTTGCTTATGTACCAAATGTAATTGTTCTGTTGAAAAAGGAAAGGATTTAAAGACTTGTGAATAAGACAAAACATGTGTTTACAATGTTTTACAAGTACATTTAAAAAGGTTAGGATTGTACATTTAATACTGAGGCACAAATACATGTAAATTCAGGGTCTATACTGTACAACATCATGAAGGCATACAAGATTGGGAGTTGTCAACTTAGGGCAAAAAAAGTACTCTAGAATCAAGTAAATGAAAGGATTCTCCTGTGAAAAATTTTGTAGTCCAAACTTGACTCATTTTAAAACAACTTCCATCAGTATGCCATGTAACAGACAAATCTGTAGTGTGACTAGTGTCGCTGCTGTATCTATGGGGTTTAATTCTCTCAAGCGGAGCCTCAAGAAAATTAAACTTCCTGGCCTGTTCATGCTTGATTCACTTTAAGTAAACCAATTCAAGACAAATCCTTCCAGCCAGGAGATCCACTCCAGCAGGTGTATATTCGGTATATCTTTCAACCAGTTTGGTTCTATATAGGCATTCCTCCCAATCATGCTACTGCCTGTTAATTCCAAAGATAAAATGTAGAGCTTGCATATCTCAGTTATAGATTTGTCTAATACGTCTGATCTACAAATGAATATCACAATGATATACAACTACATGTAAACTAACAAAGCATTTCTTCTTTTGAAAGTGACTAGTACATGAGGTTTATTGTACAATCAGACAAATTCCATTGTGTGCTTATATCTGCAAGGAAAATTCAGTAACGTGCATACGCAACATATAGTCAAGTTGGTGCATTGAACATTATTCAAAGAAAATTGCATCCTTTATCATCTAAGAGATTATCAACTTTCTTAGCCGATATCCACTTTCACTCCTGTTTAAGATTACTCCACAAGCAGTACTGTTGCTCTCAAATATCAATGAAGTAATGTAATTTTTGTAACTAGTCCTTATATAATATGGTGATCCAACATTTGCTTTGGTGACAGTTGCTCCGGTGATAATATCTCAGAAGACAGAGAGTTAGGGTTAGGGATGCTATTGGGTTTCCACTCCAGAACAGCGTTAGGGTAAGGGTTAGGGTTGAGGTTGGGGTTAGTGCATGAAATAATCGTCGGAGCAATCGTTGCCGGAGCAAATGTCAGACATTCCCTATACAGTGCACTCTCGTTATAAAGAACACTGATATAAAGAAATTTCATTATAAAGAACAAATTTCATGGGTCCCAAGGACTTCTTTATAACGAGAGTGCACTGTACTTGTAATCTGCTTACCATCGTCTATAATGACCTTGAAAACTCTGTGCTGTCCTTCTTTGGCAATGACCATAAAATCAGCCAAATCTTGAGATGCTACAAACAAAAGGACACAATAAAGTTATCAGATTGATTGACTTAAAATCTGCCATGTACAATATAACAACGTGTTTATCATTTGTATTTACTTATTCATTATTATTAATTCTCTTAAATCCATTTACTCATCAGGGCTCGCCCTTAACTTTTTTTGCTGGTGGCCAGCTGGGCCACCCGAGTATGATTTTTTTCCAATTTCAGGTGGCCATTTCTTCAGTTGTGCACCCTGTTTATTTTTGAGCAAAAATGGAATAAAATCACATGCTAGCTATTATGTTTGCATACTTTGATGAAGTCATTCAGGTTGTACTTTGTTCAAGCTGTGAACATGAATCGTGCAAGAATTCGTAGTGGCCAGCCAGGCCACTTGATATGGCTTATTTTTTATTTTTAGGTGGCCCGACGGGATTTTAAGTGGCCAATGGCACCCGGGCCACCGCTAATTTCGAGCCCTGCTTATATATATTTATTATCTTCGTGAACAGGGTTTCTGCCATGCCTGACCCGACAGTGGCACTAACTTACAATTAATAGATCTATGAATCTGATCTCATTCTCCATGACCAGTACGGGCGCACGTCAAACATCAGAGATTATTTTCAATGTCGGAGATTATCTCCAATATCGGAGACTTTTAATGGGGTCATCAAAACTTGGCACAAAGAAAATCTCCGATATCTGAGATTTTTTTTTTCCAAGACCAATCCCACTGAGGTCATGGTGGTGTAAACAATTAGATCTGGATTTACATAGAGTCTAATACAAATTTATTAATAATTTATAAGAATAATAATATTGATAATGACAACATTCATAAACTATGCCGGTAATCGATACCATCAGCAACTTTGCTATCGACAACTGCTGCAAAATGTAAACAATCGATCATAACTTGGTAAGAAGACGGTGAATTTTCAAAATAGACGGTCATGTGGGGTAAAATCCTGACAAGGATTTTGAATATCACATTCCTAAGTTGCGATAACATGATCCCTGCTGCGCCAAGGTAAATAAACCAAAAAAGTCTCCAATATTGGAGACTATCTCTGAAATTGGAGAGCAGAAAAAGTCTCCGATATCGGAGAGTCTCTCCGAAATTGGAGAGAATCTCCGATATTGGACGTGCGCCCGTACTGATGACCCACGCAAGGCTCACACTCATCCACGCCAACGCAGAGAAATTGAGCCCCTTATTTCTCCTGACATTGCCCCTGTTTTGGAATAAAAATTTCACTAGATCATCTACGCAAAGTGGTGAACGATGCTTTAGCAGCTCGGGGCACGCCAATATTGGAAATCCTCAATATCGGAGAGCCTCCGAATCGAGCTTTTTCTGCTCTCCGATTCAGAGATAGTCCCAATATTGAACTTTGGTTTATTACCTCGCAGGCAGGGGACATGTTTGCAATAGGAATGTGATATTCAGAAATCCCAGGATTTACCCACATGACCCGTTACTTTGAAAATCACTGTCTTTACAATTATGAGATTGTTACATTGGCAGCAATATCGCATCAAAGTTCTGAGTATCGATTACCAGCAAGTTTAGAAATTTCTATCAACTATATATCTAAAATTATTAATAAATGTATTAGACCATGTAAATTCATCTAATGTTTTCACCACCATACCTCGTGATTGGGTCTGGAAAAAAAATTCCGGGATATCGGAATTCTTTGGGCCAATTTTGATGACCCCATTATCTCCGATACAGAGAAATCACGACATTGAAATACATGTACCCGATATTGAACGTGCGCCCGACTGGTAGGAGGGGAGCATCAAACGTGTCGATGTTGGCAACCTGCCAGAAAGGAAGTAGGAAAGCACATTAGTCCATGGAAAATCATGGAAAAGTCATGGAAACTTTTTCAATTCTGGAACCCTGGCACTTCCCGAAGTTCGGTACGCTTACCTCTCACGCTTCTGCTATTAGGTGGAGCAACCGTAGTGAAAACCGTGCCTTAGTATCATAAGGTTGATTACCCGAGGGTAGTACCTGGACACCTCTGGCCATTCCCGTTAGAACGGTCAATAAGCCGTTGTTGGGAACCATCGGGCGCTAATTGCAAACAAACCGGAGCTGGACGCACAAATCTAGTGCTTCCATAATTTATACTTGATTTCAGAAAAATACGAAATTAATCATTGAAAAACTACTTTTGCAACAATCCAGAAAATTTTGAAAATAGTGTCCGGAGACTCAACTGCCCCACCCGACGATTGAAACAGCCCACCAGATCACCTGCCCATTCTCCATAACTTACGTTTAGATTAGCTATTTACATCCACTGATAAAATTTCTATTCAGCAACTTGCTATGCCATAAATTACCAAACTTTTGATCAGGTTTATGCCATTGAACCTATCACTGTACCAATATCAAAGTTGACAATTTTGAAAAATTGCACTCCACAATGTGAGCTACATCACTTTAATGGACCCCGATGTAAATGTAAAACCCTTTTTAAACCAGGTTGACTTGAATTGCGTTGCTACAAATCCAAATTCCATTACTTCCAGAGAGGCAAGAGGATTGAAGTTAAAAGCGTACTACAACAACGCAGCGTTGCAACCGTAGCCATTGGTCTCGGTGCGACACCGGGCCGCAGTGCACTATGGCGCCTCCCTGTACATACGAATAGTATAAACTCCAAACCACAACACTTTCAAAATAGCATTAGTACATACATAATCAAGCCGCTCCGTTCAAATGCTCAGTTCGCGCGCTCGGCAATGCTCGATCGGATCGAATGATCACGTTTTTGACTGAACTTCCGATTCTCTTCTGGCCACGCGGCGACGTACTCCCACATAGACATAACATGCAAACAACTTCGCCGTGCCTTCCGTACGAATGAATCCAAAAAATCTCGATTTGTGAGTTCTACTTTTTCCCCACTAAGTTTAGAATCCTCACTACATCATATTGAATGCTTGGTTAAGTATATAATATATCGTGAACAAGAAGCCCACCGCATCGCACCTCGACCGTCAACAACCACACAAGAACCAAGTACTATCAACGCTACGCTGTTACTAGAATGCGAAAGAGTTACGAGAAACAGGTTGTAAGATAAATGAAGGTTATAACCAAGTCCGTGAAATCACAAATTATTTAAGTGAACACGTTGAGAGAGACAGAAAGCCAATGTGAGAAGCTGATACAGGAAAAAACGAGATTTGATGCAATTTTGGATTGGAAAAATGTGGATAGGGTGGGATTGAAGTATACTAATGATTTGTATGACTGTTAGGATAGGATGTTGATCAGTTTTGAGAAGGCATTTGAATTCAGGGTGGAGACAAGGGGCGACCAAAGAAACATTTAACAAGTGTAGAAGAGTAAGGAGTGGATGAAGAGGATACACTGCATCGGGAAAGAGGAGGATAGGACCATTTCTGTGAAGTGTAACTCGTAGTAAATCCGGCACCCCGTACCGGACAAACGGGATTAAAACTTGTTTGGGTGGATTACTACCCTGCTAGTCCGTTATATTTACTGTGATTGTCTAATATCTCTTGCTTCGATTTGGTCCTCATAACAATTTGAGTCAAACAGAGGAATCACGATATACCTTGTACGCATCAAGAAAGAGATTCTGAACCGCAAACTTCTTGCAAAATCTAACACAGGCTGATGAAAATTAACTGTATCGTCACAACCCCCTTTTTTTGAACAGTACCACTTCCCTATCCTACTAGTCATATAATTGTATTAAAACAATGTTTATATTAACCTACCCATGGCGACCTGCCATGTAGCAAATTCACAACTGATTCAAGTATGTTGTACTTGTGGTTCTTAATTCTGATGAAATATGTCCCCTTATCATAATACTCCATGAAACTACAGTAACACATGCAAAAATGAATCAAAAGACCATCATAGTAAGCAATTCATTGAAAGTGGTAACGCATAGATCCAATTAATCACATACTTTTCATCACACTCCTTATTCTTTCTTCACAAGTTTTTGACTTGTATGTATGTTTAAATTGGACTAATCCTTAAAATAGGTCCCAACTTCTGCGTATACATGGTCAAATCTGCTTCTACCTGGAATTATTTACTGGAAACTTTTTTTCCCCTTTTGTCCTTTTTTTTATTTTTCCTCCCAGATATATTTAATATAAAAAGAGATTAAACAAGCTAGTACTTTTTAAACATGGAAAGCTAACGTCCATGTACATTAATATAAGCGCTTGATCGAGATAATTAAAGAGTTACTTGAGCCACAAGGTAGTAGATGATTTTGCCACACAACATTAAAATCGTTTAATAGAATCTGATAGTCCTTAGTGTATGATG
>JZLH01S0625137.1:2408-13026 GCA_001188425.1 Eucidaris tribuloides | reverse complement strand
TATGTCCAAGTTACTGGCATAGAAAACATGTTACATGTAGGTCTATTTCTAAATATCTGTGCTCTGATTCGTTATCATGCATGATATCCATGAAGTGTACACCTCATAAAACAAAATAGCAGCTAGAAAGTGGCTGCTCCCAGTAATGCCTTAGGTGATGACTACATGATGATGTATCTATTGTAACTTGATGGTATCCATAGTTCAAGTACATGTAAGTAGATGTAACCTTTTCTGCATGTCACCATCAAATCTATTCGCAACTTCAACACCCCAAGACACTTCTTAAATGGAATTGTTACAGCTTCTGTCAACAAAATAGCAATCTTTTTTTTTTCAGTGTTTCCACACAAAAAAATGTTAAAATTACAAAACACGTTTTGAATTTCTGAACAGTCATAAACATACTGTAAGCTTTTTTTAAAATTAATTTCCTGATTCAACCAGAACTTTCCAGAGAAAAATAAATGAATTTATCCCTGAGACGAAGACGGCATCTTTGAACTCCTGATGCTATTTATCACCAGGTATTAGTATTATTCATATTTCATGCAACCTTCTCATGTTTCCAAACCTATTCATATCATGAATACAGTTATATCCTGCAAATATTTCTTTTTAGAACATGCATGTATGGCTTCAGTCAAATTTCATACATGTATTTCCATGAAACAAACTGAACAATTACTCATAACAAAAAACATTTTCATGTCCAAACTGTCAGAAAAATAAGCCTTGTCCTTTATCAAGGTCCCTGGTTTTACCAATTAATCAGGGAAATGAAAGCGTTGTTTGGTTTAGTCCTAAAATAGAATCTTGGCTTTGAAATGCAATTAATCTACTTGAACAATGCACACCCACTTTAACTCTTTGTGTGCTGAATTAATTCTGAGGGGATAATAATAATGATTGTTATTTTATTTTTTTCTTTAAATCTTGCTTTCCTTTTTGCAAAATTGATACTGGTAATTGTTCTATGTTTCTCAAGCATTATGGCTATTTATTAGCTTTTCTAGTACAAACGTAATGAAATATTGAATTTAATTGTACAAATGAGCGAATTGTACGAATGTGCAACATTCACGTGCAACGGGTTAATAGTGCTTGAAAAATCAGAATTGCCACTGAAAGTAGTTTTATCAGGATAAGGGACAAAAAAAGTATGAAAGATATGGATCACTTAAAGTGTACTGTCAAGAGCAATGATCTGAGAAACATTGTGTGTGAACAAACTGAGGGATTTAATACTTCATGGCAATTTTCCATGATAAACTTTTCTGACAGGAGTAAAATTTGGTATACTTCTAAATTACATGCATTCATATATATGCGACGCAGAAAACTAGAAAACTAGAAACTACCTCAGAAAACTAGTCTTAGTTCAAGACAGTTAACTGATGATAGTAGGCCTAATTTCTCTAGGAAATAGGGTAAGTTCTTGCGTCTGGAAGCCAGACTACTTCCTACCATGCCATGACACCACTGGACACCCCTAGCTGTACTTATAACTGCATTGCAATATGCCAATTGCCAATGTCAGCAAATTTGATGGACAAATTTCATCCAAAATCCAATCATTTCATCTACACTTCACAGTACACACCTGAGCCAAGTACATGCATGATTAAAATCTGAATCTGATGGACGGGCTGACAGACAAACTGAAAACATAATGTCTAAGGCCCATTCAGGGCAGAGGCACATAAAGTCATAATGTACAGCAACTGACATGAATCATTATTGCCAAAGCAGCAATAATTGCAATTAAATTGAAAGTGAGTTATGTCGGTTTGTTCACAAATCATGAACCTTATGATAGTGAACCTGTTCAAACCATTGCCCTAATTCAATGCAGTACCAACACTAAGTGTAGCGCATTTGGGGATAAAAGACCCCCTTTTTAGTAGTAGTTTTGCTGTAAAAAAAAAAGATGTTGAAAAGTAGTACTGAATAGGGTTATTTATTGCCTTGTGCTTATGCTGTTTCACTCAAGGCATGACAAAGGAGTGATTGGTCTATAATTCCTCTGTTGTGTCAGGCCAAGAAAGCACTGAGCCAATTCTAACGTACTTCATAGTTCAAATGGTTGAACGGGATGATAGCTTTCAATCGATGGACCTCTTGTTTTGTTCAGCTCACAGATAATAGAACGATCCGACTCACTTTTAAATTAAATTACTCCTTTTTCACTCAAAAAGTCAAATCAATATAGACAGAGAGTTAAGAATTGCAATATAATGAAAAACTTATTTCATGCCATTTACTCTTGACGGTTCACATATTTCTTGTTGAATAACTGTCAATTGATAAACTGCAACAGTGCAACTCCCATCATGATTTGTTTATGTACTGCAGTTTTTTTTTCTTGTGTTAAATTATTTAGTTATGATATATTTGTTGCATTCATCATTTAAACTGTCCATGATTAAATCTCAGACCCTGCCTACTTGTTGCCACATCTGACAAAGGTCAAAACCTGGAGCTGAATCAAAAACAAACAACAAATATCACTATTATAACTAAATATCATGTAAATAGACTGCAATATGTCTTTAGCAAATGTGTGGAAGATCCGTTTTTAAATATCTGTGCTCTGATTCGTTATCATCAATAATATCCATGAAGTGTACTCCTCATAAAACAAACAAGAGCCCCAGGGGCACGATGCTCACCTGAGGTCTCGCAAATTCTCTATGGTATCCATAGAAAAAATGCCCTAGTATCTTAACATTTGACCTTTGACCTACTTACATGTATGTGACCTTGACCCCAATTTATCATTGAGGTCACTATACATGTATCATCTACCATCCAAGTTAGTCTCAAATGGGTCAATACCAAACAAAGAAGAAACTTGCAGGTACCTTCTATCATTTGACTTCATTTGACCTTTGACCTACATATGTGACCTTTGACCCCCAAATACCATTGAGGTCCTTGATACGCATCTACCACCCAAGTTTGGTTACAAATGGACTTGTGGTTAGAAAGTTACCCTAGTTTGGCGCCCTTATTGGGCCCTGCCCTGGCCCCCAGGGGGCCTTGGTGTAACCATTCCAGTAACCCTCTATCCTCCCCCAGAGGATCATTCCCACAAGTTTCGTCTAATCCTGATGTGATGTGACTTATTCCATAGGCCCAAACGCCCAACGTTTGCCCCCCTCAGGGGGCAAACGGGCCACCCTGGGCATTGTGTCATGAGAACATTAATTCAGCCCACATTGATAAGAGGTATCACACAAAATAGTGCTTAACTAAACTATTTCTAGATCTAGAGAAGAAGATGTTTTGAAACTACCTACTTCTTGGCCGTTAGGGCCTCCCCCTGGGCCCCCAGGGGGGCCAGGTGTACCATTTTTGAGGACCCTTGAATCCCACCCCTAAGGATCATTCCTGCCAAAGTTTGGGCCAAATCCAATCATGCATTTTGAAGAAGAAGCTGAAATGTGTAAAAGTTACGCACGACGCACGATGCACGCGCACGACGACGAAAGCGATCGCAATAGCTCACTTGAGCCTTTGTCAGGTGAGCTAAAAAGCCGTACAAACGCTCTGCCAGTCATGCCTCAGGTCGATGACGTCATAATGATGTACGACCATATATACTTTATGGTATCCACAGTTCAAGTACATGTAAGTAGATGCTAACCACTTCTGCATGTCACCATCAAATCTATTCATATCCTATGAAATCGGCAAAACACACCCCAAGACACTTTCTTTAAGAATTGTTGCAGATTCTGTCAACAAAATAGCAATCTCTTTTTTTTCAGTCGTTTCACAAAAAAGAAATTATGTTAAAATAACAAAGTCGTTTTGAATTCTGAAACAGTCAAAACATAATGTAAGCTTATTTAAAAAAATCAATTTCTGATTCACCAGAAATCTTCCAGTAGAAAAAAATCAATTATCCCTGAGACAAAGACAGGCATCTTTGAACTCAGATGCTATTTATTCACATGGGTATTAATAACTTCAAGCAACCATCTCATGTGACATTTCAAAACCTATTCATATCAGTTATATCCTGCAAATATTTCTTTTTAGAATGCATGTATGGCCTTTCAGTCAAATTTCATCATTGTATTTCCATGACAAAACAAAACTGAACAAATTACTATAACAAAACACATTTTTTCATGTCCAAAACTGTCAGAAAAATAAGCCTTGCCCTTTATCAAGGCCCTGGTTTTTACCAAATCAGTCGCGGTGGAAATGAAAGATGTTGTTTGTTTTGGCCCTAAATAGGAAGATTTAAACGAAATTCCCGTTTTGAGTTTGATCGCTATTTTATTGAAAAATAGCTAGATGAGGGATTATGTGAAGACCATGCTGCGCATGTGTGTCAATTTTCGTAAGCTTGGCATGAAACCAGTAGATTACGATAAAGGAAAGATTTTGTATGAAACTACCCTTAACTATAGTAAGCTGAAGTTTCAGACTACCCAATTTATGGGGATGGGAGAGCGGGCAATAATCCCTCACTCTATTTTTCATAAATAGCGATCAAACTTCAAAACGGGAAGTAGTTTTTCGTTTAATCTTCCTATTTTATTTTCAAATCGTTCACGATTATAGTGAAGAGTTCGAAGAGCTGTGGTTTCATAACACACAAAATCAAGGTAGCATTCCCCAACGTAATAAAGGAATTACCTTACAAACATTGTTCTAATCCTGCTGTTTAAACAGCATCCAGGATTGGGAAGTCGCCGAACTTCCAGTCTTATGAAGAGGCTTATTGATAAAATTGTCTGAAGTACGTTCGCTTGACCAACCCGCAACCATTGGATCGATCTGGTCTTACCGGCACTTGCCATTCTGAGAGCTGCAGAAGGACGCAGCTTGCCCCCCCTTGTAGAGTGAGGTTTGACATAACACAGTTTCACACCTGCCAGCGATGGAGGGGTATATTTTGCATTCCACCTTGCATTAGTTTCTGGTCACCCTATATTATGCGGTTGCTTATAGCTTAACAAGAGAGCTTTTCTTGCCTTTTCTTAAAAGGCCTAGTCATTTCAAATATAAGCTTCAGATACGTAACAATACCACAATCTCCTGTCAGGGAGGATATGCCGTAACTCAGTTCAACTATTTTTCCTGGCTGCTTTGCTAATAGGATTTCATTTATGAAGAAAACCAAATTTCCTTGTTCCTTGGCCACTGTCCAAGCGAAGTTTATGAAACGACTGAGCTCGCTGGGCTGAAATAAAGCCTATTAACACAACAACTTTTGTGCGTTATTGTTTCAATGACAGCGATATTTGCTGGAGATAATTTTCTCAGATAATTCAGCACAACGTAACATCCAGACCTGTGGCATATCTGGGCTGCAGGAGGTTTTAAATTAATACCCCTCTCATGAACTTTGAGACTTAGGGGGTGCGAACCAATTGTGGTATTGCATCGTTTCGATAACACAAATATGATGACAAGGCACACCGTGCCGTAATTAATGGCCCTGTATACGACAGGTTTTGTCATGAAACAAAAAAATGATAAGAAACTCGAGTACGTTATCCACATCTGGGACCATGATAGTTTAGATTGTCTTCTTTGGACAAAAATTCCTTCCACTGTTTTCACCATATTATCATATTGTTCTTTATTCCCTCACGCCAAGCTGTCGGGGGGAGAGCACATCTACTGTTCCCCTGGACAGTCCTCTCTGTTCATTGTCTCTGAAACTCTGCAGATAAATAAATCAATACGTATAAAGTGGGTGAGGCGTGCTGATGAAAACAGTGTTGATTACGTAATTGCTTATTCACTACGAATAATTAATGGTTTCCCCACACGATATCTAGAGTAGGTGGAACCATACCTGGGTGGCCAATTAGGCACAACTGGATGCCAGATGCTTTATCTGACATGATTTTTTTTGGATGCATATTGCCAATAGACAGAATGGTGGAATGCGTAAAAATCAAATTTCGCCAATCTAAGAAAATGCATCAACTTGCAACTGCCTCTGGATCTGGTTTACAGGACACATAATTTTGGCAGCTGGCAATTAAGGCGAGACGCAAACACATTACGTCTGGCTTACAAATTCTTGTGTTTAGTCACACTGAAACTTTTTCATTCAATTTCCATTCTGTATCGTTCGTTGAAACTGTCGTGATTCATCTGTCAGCAGCTACGTTTGACTTCCTGTGGCAAATGCACCGCTTGAGATGAAATATTTCTATCTTCACACCATTAGCCACATTTCTTTTTGCAGAGATTACAGTTTAACGTTGTGATCCGCCTAGACGGTTCACGTAGACAACTGCAGTGAAATTATCCATTGTATTGGATTGTACGTTTTGTTCATTTTGCAATATGACTTTAGGGCATGGAATGCAGCTAGAGAGTTAAGATAATTATTACCAAACATATTGCCCTTTAGTGAACTCTTCTCATCCACTTCCCGCCACATTGAAGTGGTCAGGTCTGTTGCCCCCAGCCCGTGTGCTGGCATCGGTTTGGAGTTACTATGTAGGTTTTACTGAATCAATTGATCGAGAGCTGCTGCCTTATGTTTATGAAACCACCACTGCAATTCATCTATTGCTCCGAGACAAACCATGCAGCGGTTCATAATGACCTTTATTCCGTTTTAAGGCCAAAATTTTTCCCTTTCTACTACTCATGCTAGTGCATGGCTTCCAATACTGTGTCGCTCGGGCATAGCTGCAATATCTTCCCAATGACGTGTTGTGGCCACCCGTCTAATTTTGGGTTTTTTGTATGTATCAGGCTTTAAACATGCATTAACATTCATTGTTTTGTCTTGGGGCAGCTCTACCGTCATTTCTCAGAATTGATGCCGTAACCCCAGAATTGGGTACACTGAGTGGGTTCAACTGATTTGTCTGGGGATTGTGAATCCCAACTCTTGCAACAGTTTTGGTTTCTGTTTACTGCCTCTCAGTTTCACTTTTTGCTTGTGATCAACCAGCCAGTGTGTCGTCAATGAAGGAATTTAACTCTTATCTTTTGATCGAGAGTGCAAAGTGCTTGGTTTTATATTTTTGTGAATAGGGCCGAGGAGCCGAGCGAGAGCCATTGGGCAGAACCTTGTATTGGAAGAGTTTATCTTTCCATATGAACTTCAAGGTTTTTTAAACTTTCGATACTTCAAGTGGATAGGTACGGAGTAATAAGCGTCTCGTAAGTTCAATTGAGGCCATGAAGCAAAATGGGCCTGACTAAATGGCACGGCAGACCTGAAAATTATCCATTTTAAAATGATGATATTCAACATTCTCATTAAGTTTTGATAAGTCGAGAATGACTCGCATCAGTCCGCCCAGATTTCTTTGGTCTCGTAAATATACTAGAAATAAACTCGTGCTTCTCCATGCACAGTTTCTGTTCAATCACCCCTTTTTGTATCAAGCTCTGAATCTCATTATTCATTGAGCTGCATATCTTCCAACTTTTCGTTTGTAGGGGTAGAGCGGTGTATAATTGACAAGGAGGAAAGGGCATCCTTCCTTAACTTCAATTTTATAGCCATCTTAGCATTGAGAATGTATTGATCGAGGTTTTAATTGCTTCCATTTTGCTTTACATTGCCTTCAAGTGACCTCCAAGCTCATAGTCTGAATTTAAATGGCATTACCACCTACCTCTTTAGGCCATTGTGTGTGTTGAGCCGACGAATTCGTATGCTAGTAGCGGCTCTGATCTCTGCCCTTCGTTGTGTTGCCCTTGTCTGTCTGAGCTCGGTGGGCAGATTGAGTGTGAGGGGCTTTCCCACTTCACGGATTGCGGTTTACACCTGGCCTAAAAATGGGGCGCTGTGCGGTTGTGTAACGTTAGGCCTGTGTGACGTTCTCGTCTGCCATCCGGCATCGTGGGTAGCGAGTTTGCTGGACGTTGGCGATGCTCTGGTATGGCCGAAATGTCCTTCCTATTCACGGTAGGCTTGCCTGTAGCTGTTACTACCCAACTGCTGCCCTTCTTGTTCTTCCTGCATTTCTTTGACTCATTTGCTTAAGTCATCGCCAAATACCTGTTTTGATGGCGTCAGAACATTAGTGGCCTTGCAGAGGTGTGCGAACTTGGGGTTAATTTCAGGTCGAATGCAGTCTTTACGCAAACAACTCAGCTCTCGAAATGGGCATTGCCACAAGAGTCTAATGTTCTTGTTGCGTTCATTCAGCTCACTGCCATCCACTGATCTTGCAAAAAGCAGTCAGTCCTCTCACTAAGGCCCCTTTGAACCCGTTGAAGTTTGAGGGTTTCTATTCTGGTTGTTCCCTTTCAAATTTTCCCAGGATTGGTGTTATTCACCCCTGGGCAGATCAGAGTTGAACATTGTTCAGGGCATACATATTTGTCTCCCCGCCCATCACTGATGTTTTTCTCATCAGAGGGTTGCGTAGCTAGGCGTATCAATATGCTGGCCCCAAAAAAAAAAAAAAACAAAAAAAAAAAAAATGTGGGGCATCTAACGGCTTTCCATGCCACTTGGGATAGCGAATTTTGCGTTATAGAAGGTATTTGCTTCCTGTGGAGCTGAATCTTGATCCTGACCGAGAACTGACCCAGATTCTGGCTCACCGATCCATCATAATGGTTCATATTCATAATCCAACGGATCCATGATAATCACTGTACTGTGCAGCGCGTCCGCCGTCGCCCTGTCGGGTGGGTACATGATCGTTTGGCGGCATAGAAACTACGCGACTTATCGCCCTATTTGGCGGTCCTCAACAAACATTTGAAGTGAGCTTTTCAGCTTTCAGCCTTCCGTTAACATCGCCGTTGATGTTGATCGCCGATTTTTCAGCAATTGCTGCTACTATCGGTCGTTTTGGGGACGGTTTTCTTCTCCCCGCTGCTTCCTTTTTTGGCAGTTCTCCAGCGGGCCGCGCGGCTTTGCCAGCCGCTCCCCGGGCTTCCTCCGTTGCCCGATGCGGGCTGAGCGCGACGACTGTTTCTGCGGCTCGGCTTGACGACGATACCGACGTAGGATTTTGGGTTGGGATCTTTCTTCCCATTACGCCAAAACTTGCAATCGAAGAAATAAGGTTCCTTTGAACAATCAACGCAGAAATTTTTTATTTCGGTAGCGCTAATTTTACGAATATTCCGTCCGATTTTGAGACTTCAAAATGGCGGCGTGTGGCATTGACACATGCTGCAGATGAATTGACACACATGCGCAGATGGTCTTCACATAATCGTGAACGATTTTGAAATAAAATAGAATCATGGCTTTAAAATATAATTTATCCAGTTAAACAAAGCAAACCCACTTTAGTAAAGCTTGGAAAATCAGAACTGCCAGTGCCACTAATGCTATTATCAGGATAAGGGACAAAGAGTATGAAAGATATGGATTGAAGTATGCTGTCAAGAGCAATGATCTAAGACACATCATGCATTACCAAACTGAGAAACTTAAACTTCATACAAATTTCTATGATAAACTCTTCTGACAGAGTAAATTTGGCACACTTCTATATTAAACACAACAACAAAAAGTAACTACCCCCTTTTCAACATACCATAACTTTTTAAAGAAAAGGTTTTGAGCAAAATAATTTGGCATGGGTGTTTTTGCACTGATTGACTAACTTCTGTGTGAAAATGGAATTGATCCGTCAAGTCATGCATGAGTGAGCATGTATTAAAGGCAAAAATGTCACTTTTCAAAAGTCACAAGGGTCATTTTGAGGGATTTGTGATGCAGGATTTTGACAAATTCTCTTTCTGTTGAATGATTAAGTGCTATTTATGTTAATCAGCTATCGTTTGACCCTCTTACACCTTTTAAAAATGTCCGTCCTTCCTCAGTTTTGAAATTGGAAAATCCATTAAGTTTATTGAAAAAATTGAAATCCGATATTTTTCAGCAAAATGTATCTTTACATGTTTTACGAACATAAGAGGCTGTAACCATGTCATGGTTCAGTGAGCACACTTTATAATTAAAGCAGAAAATACCATTATTTACCATTATTTTGGCGTAAGAGATGACTCCTGTGACTTTTGAAAAGTGGAATTTTTGCCTTTAATGCATGCTCACTCATGCATGACTTGAGTGATTTATCTTATTTTCACACAGAGGTTAGTCAATCAGCGTAGAAATGTTCCTGTCAAATTATTTTGCTAAAAATTATTTCGTTAAAAAAATTATGGTAGTTCGAAAAAAGGGGTAGTTACTTTTTTGTTGTGTGTACATCCATTCATATATTTATCACAAATGCCAAGTTTCAATGTCTGATAATTCACTATTACACAATAGTGTCCACTCACCCATTTGCTGCTGGGGTGGGGCACCAGTAGAGGGGGCCATAGGGACCTGTCCCTGGGGAGGTGCTGGGGAGGGGTTGGCTGGTTTAGGGACATCCTGTCTCGTTCCAGAACGATCCACTGCTAACTCAATCTCTTTTTCAGTGAGACCTGGTTAATAAAATAACAAATAAGATATTGTGGTTGTTACAAAGAGAGGAACATGCATACACCATAATCCAACCATCTTTAAAACGGGTAAATATTTTATCCCTGATGTATACTCACATGAAATTGAAATGATTGTAGACATTGATGCAAACTTATTTTTATTTCGTTACCAGTGTTTTTCCTTTCTTTTTGTAATGAACACACCAAACAAGATATTACT
>JZLH01S0625134.1:10912-23580 GCA_001188425.1 Eucidaris tribuloides | reverse complement strand
TGATAACAAATGTAGAGTAATTATTCAGTAAGTTAAGACTACCGGTAAGTTATACCGACCGGATCTGTCCGCTTCCTTCGGGGACCTCTCATTTAACAGTATTTGGATTTTGGCATTAGTCTCGGTCAGTCCCTAATGTCAATACTGTTTACTGAGAAGTCCCCGAAGGAAACGGACAGACCCGGTCGGTCTAAGTTAAGACGTAGTAAAAAAAAAAAAAAAAAAAAACATGACAGCTAGCCCAGATTAATTTGTAGATAGCGCACTAAGAACCCCAATTATGCAATAAGTGACCAGAGCAGAACTCACGTTTAACTTTAGATCTGAAAAAAAAAATTAAATAAACCTTTTGTGTTTTGTAAAGGTAGAAACGGTCACACACTTTAGGCTTTTGTCAATGACTAACAATGTACAGTATCTTGATTGGAAACATGAATTTTAAGGTCTGATTACCCTGACATTAAGACTAAAGTTTACTGCTCTATTGAACACCGATCGACAAGGCGGGAAATCGAATGCTTTACTGCCTCACAAGTCACAAGCTTTCATTTTCATGTTGATCCGCATATTGCTATTAGTAATTATCTCTTTGAAAATACGTCATGTAAATTTAACAGATCTAAAGTATACGGTTTACAATTACAGACTTACTTTCTCCAGCCGTTTCCAGCTTCCGAGTCACAGCTGCGTGCACACCACAGTGAGACAGGCCTTTCCGCGGCGGGCCATTGTGCAAGTAAAATGGGCTCGTCATTCGGACTGAAATTGAAGTGGAACTGTCAGCCTACATTGGCAGAGAGCTTGTTACTTACAAACTACAGCTTCATTCAAAGCAACAAACATTAAGTCCGGAATTAAGTTAGAGCAAAACAATAAGAACTAACGTTAACGTTAACGTTAACGGCAACCATTCACCGCGGCGATCAATACATATTTTTCTGACGGCTATGAATACAAAAATCGCGATAAATCGCGATATATCGGGAAAATGACGACAAAATTATTGCGTCAAATGTGTTCTTTTTTAAGATACAAAATTTAGAAAGGTTTGCGTAAATCGGGCTTAAAAAATACTATTCCTATTTCTTATTTCCATTTGTAATCAAACTGCTGGTTTATGTATTAACAGCATGCTTAATATTTGCAAGTACAACCGGAAGTACGAACGAGGCATAGAATATTGAAGGATTTTAGGGGTGCCAGCACCCCCGGCAGTTTCCCAGTGCGTACTCGGAGTTACTCGTCCTGTAGGCATATGCGCCAAAACGTCACTGCGTAAATCGACGCTAACGCGAACGTACGCGCTACCCTGGATGGATTCAGCTTGTCGACGGTCGTTGGTACTGTACTAGCGCGCGTACATAATGGGCGCGCGCGCCATGAGATGAATGGATTATCTGGATAGTGTAAATAATGACGGACAACGTACGTAATCAGATTTTGTATGATCGAGAATCAGGAGTGATGGGAATCTTGGCATTCAAAAGGAATTACGTGAATATTGCTGACTGGTAAGTTGGATATGTGATGAATTTGGGGGACGTATTTTGTCCTGAATGAAGGACTGGACTTTCTCATGTTTCTGCACGAAGAAGTCTCCAGTTAATTTGATACTTAGTCAATGACACTGGCATGTCGTTCTTGCACGTACAAATACACGTGATGGAGTGTGCTCCATGGGCCGTGACTGGCGGGCCGGAATCTCGTCCAGTCGCCCATACGAGCAAAGGTTAACGCGTAACGTCAGACGTATGGGTTAAGTGCAAATGCAATGAAGCTCCAGAACATTACACACCCAAACAAGTAAGGGGAGGTGTTCAGTGCCACACCTGCTAATGTACTTATGTGGTCCTGGATGCATGTTCACCCCGGGCCCGGGGGGGGGGGGGGGGGGGTCGGTTACATGTATGTGCCGCGGTTGAGACCCCCATTTTCAGCCCAAATTTCTGTTCCATAGCGTATTCTCAATTTCAGAAGGCACAGAAGAATTTTTTTTATTTTTTCAGTTCCAGGACCAGGTGCAGAGACCCCCAAATTTGCCATTTCGCTTCTGATTTTTTGCTTGGCTGCGCCGTTTCGCGGTGCAGCCGGGCCAGAGCATTGCCCTTTTCAGCACGGCGCGCCGCTGAACTTCACTGCTTTGTAGTTCCAGAGCATGCCATAGCATTTTGAGGTTTTCTGAAGCCTTAGCTCCAGTTCCAGAGACCCCCATTTTTCACTCAAGCCCGTTCCAGAGCCAGAGCCCCGATTTTCAAGTTCAGTGCGGCACATAATCTACATGTAAGTATCACATTGTAAGTCGAGTGTAAGTCATGTTTTTGCCCCCATAAACTTTCCGCTCTAGAACCACGCCTGGTTATAACACTAACGCTACTTTCACTCATAAAACCTCTACTTTAAAGGTAAATGACATGATTGGGGGTAGTCCTCAACTTGGGATGAAACTACTCTAGAATCAAGTTAACTATGCAAGGATTCTCCTGTGAAAATCTTGTTGTCAAACGTTGACTTATTCTAAAATAAACAATGTCCATATCACTCGTAGCACGGAAACCTGCTGTGTGGCTCTCTGACTATGGGGCTTATTTTTATAGTCCCTGGAAAAAATTAAGATACTCCTATGTTTATGCTTGATTCTCCTTAAGTAAACAAATTGCAAACAAATCCTCCCAGGTGGGAGATCCACTCCTGCTAGTGTATAGTTGGTATATGTTTCAACTGATTTGGTTCTTGAGGCATTTCCAAGTGTTCCCAATCATGTCACTAACCTTTAATGGGAAAATACCATAGAGTTGGATTATTTATACCGCGGTATAGATAATCCAACTCTTTGGAAAATACACACAAACCATATATACTACATGTATAGTTTTGCTTTAGCGCTCCATAATTATGTCGGGTTGAAATTAACCACGCCTCCGACCTCTCCTTCCGCTCGATATACTAGCGGTATACAGCCACTGGGCATGGGGGTCATTCCATGTCAAATCATCAAAGAATCTGCCATCATCTCTCAGATTTTTGTAAAACTTTGGGAACCAATTGGGACCCATGAAAAACGGCCTGAACTCAAATATTTTTGCTAACAGCCTCTTAATTAGTGAGATACGGGCTAACGAACTTTGGACTAATTAGCGCGACATCGCGAATTCAAATGGCCATATCTCTAAAAGTATAACACCTAGAGAGCTGGTTATGGTGTCATTTTAAAGGCATTTTCGTGCCCTATAAATATGTCTGGGCAACATTTTCCTACCTCCAACCAGAAAAAAGTTATCACAAAATATAAACTTCAATCGTGAAACCAAAAAAAATGTATCCTTCAAATTTCCTCAAATCTATCCCAGAGGTACCTTATGATGTCAAAAAGCTTCCACCTAAGTTTTGTGATGGGCACTCCAATAGTTTCTGAGATATGAGCGACTAATGTACAATGTATGGCATATAGGTTCGAAAATCAGCATTTGTAATGTATTATAACATGTACATGTACAATCAATAAGTAAATTCAAGTACACAGTGTTCACTAACATGACTTAGGCTTTTCAATTTCCTCTCAATGCAGCCAACAGCAGCACTTGTTTCTTTCTTGGAAATAGAATATATTCCTTCCAGTTGCATGGTGATGGTTCAACAGTTATAAGCACATCCTGTAGTCAATAGTGAGAAGGGTCTGATGGTTCTGGACATGTATATGAAGGGATGGTGCCATGTGGATGAGGAACTTAAAGCCCAGTTAGTTTTGCGGGATTTTTTTTTTATTTCAAAGCTTTATGCCCAAAGGTCATATCACACCAATAACAGATTCTGAATATCTTTTTTTTTTTTTAAATAAATTAATTAAATGAAAAATCTTTTTTTTTGGGGGGGGGGGACTCAGACAGGTATAACTCGGATAACCTTAACACCTTATTAACGCCTTTGGATGCTATAATGTAAAATATAGTCGAAAATCTCGGGTACCCCATAATCTGGGCGTCCCAAAGACCCCCCCCCCCCCCCGAGATTTTTCATTAAATAAACTTTAAAAAAAAGAAAGATATTCAGATTCTGTTATTGGTGTGATATGACCTTTGGGTATAAAGCTTTCAAATAAAAAAAAATCCCCAAAACTAAACTTGGGCTTGTACATCCACCTCATGCCTCTCTGGGGTATGTTCCATGACACGTGCAACCCACCAGTGACCATCATAATCTCAGCCATAACTGGAAATGTTAGAGTGGATTATGATGGTCACTGGTGGGCCCAGGGAGGGCACTCGACTTACGAGTTGATACCTATGTGCCACACCGAAGTCGAAAATCAGGGGCTCTGGAACTGGCTTGAGCGAAAATATGGGGTCTCCGGACTGGATCTAAGACCCCGGGGGGGGGGGGGGGCACTTGCCTAGTAAGGTGACTTTTTCACAAAAAATCCTTACTTAAACATGGGTACGGTTTTGGGGGAAAAAATCCTTAAACATAGTCATAGGTCATGATTTTGAAATTTTACGATTTACACTGGATATTTTCGCCTATTTCATCGCTAAAATGCTAAAAAATGCCACTTTTCTTAATAAAAACCCTTAATAATAGGTACCATTTTCCGCCAAGATGACTTCAGCGGCACACCCCCGTCGGAACCAAATCTGAGTACCCCCCCCCCGGGCTAAGACCTTAGAAGACCTAAAAATGCTATGCTTTGGCTGCGCCACTGTTGAAAATGTACCGGTATGCTCTGGCCCGAATCCGCGCCACAAAAGCGGCGCGCCTGAGCCAAAATCAGTAGCGAAACAAAGGTACAACGATCTTGAGTGGACATTTAGGGATGCATTGGTACGAGGAATGGCAAATTTGGGGGTCTCTGGAACTGAAAAAATAAAAATTTTGTGTGGCTTCTGAAATTGTGATGCTCTGGAACTGAAATTTAGGGCTGAAAATGGGGGTCTCAACCACCGCACATAGGTATCATACTATACCTCATCAGAAAGATCAGAGTCTGCTCTTTCTAATTCAGATAACCTTAACACCTTATTAACCCTTTGGATGCTATAATGTAAAATATAGTCTAAAATCTCGGGGTCCCTCCCCCCCCCCCCCCCAATATTTTCCATTACTGGTAAGTAATAAAAAAAGACAACTAAAGACATTCAGAATCTGTTATTGGTGTGATATGATATAACAATGAATAGATAGAGTTTAGGATATGCAATACTTTACATGAAAAAGCTCATGTACACTAGTATACACTGCTTACATGTATGTGCCCTTTATTAGAGATCGTTTGGAAGGATAATTAGGCCTATTTTATTTCAAAATATTTATTTCTTGGATTTAGATTGTGGCAAGTAGGTTTTTTTTCCTTGTCTGTTAAGTTGTTGCCAGTTATATTTGTTGTAATGTATACTAATTCTCATAAAATATTGGGCCCTGAAATATTATTTGGGGGTTTCTTCCATTTTTTTCCGCCGTCCTGGAAAAAAATAGTTTTTTTCCGGCAGAAACCCAACCCTGCATGTAAATGCCACACCAATTCTTCCCCCTGAAATGCAGTAGAATATGAGCTGAGGTCAGAAGAGTAATATCTCCTACATATGTGTATTTTAGAAAAACTTTCTGATCAAAAAGTTTCAGTGATTACATGTAATTTAATTTTTTCATCAAAAGGCAACTGAAAGTTGAAATGTGACACTGCATGAAGTGTGCATGCACAATAACCGGAGATTGTTCATTTTTTTTTAGATAGATGGCATACTGTAGTGTAGATCTATATAAATTTAAAGTAAATTGATTTTACATTTGGTATCGACCTAAAGAAAGAAATTGTACAATTTCAAAAAATTGTACACAAATTGTCATTTTTAGTGCTTTAAAAAATATGGAATCTTTACCCATTTGTCAAGCTGAAATCATTTTCATAATTTCGCTTTTGTTGATTGGCTGTTATGAAAGATGTGATTCATTCCACTAGTATATCATTTACAAACACGAAATCCTTCAACTATGAAAGTCAAGAAATGCACAAATACAGTGGAAAAAGCAGGGATGGAGTTGAGGCCGGCCTCGAGGCCATAATTTGCCGTCCTTGGCCTTGACTCGAACCGAGTCACAATTAAAGTCTATGGGAAAAATATTTTCCTGCGGCCTCGTGACTCGGAATGGTTGGTCTCAACTAAATCCCTGGGGAAAAGTACGTATGCCGTACATGTACGTAGGTGACTTGACTTGATAGCAAAAGAGGCTATAACTTCAAACAGAGCCTCTGACGGGAGTTCAATACAAAAGAACATCAAACAGCCAGGAGAAGTACATGTAGCTTGTGGACCCTGTAAAAAGAAAATGTATATTTTTTCTCAGTTGGCATTAAAGATTGTGTCAGGGATGTGCAAGTCCATTACTTCCCTTCATAAACGGTAGTTTAGTACTTACAAATGGTGTGTTGAAAGTTTGAGATCCATAGGGGCCTACGTCATTTGTTGTTTTATGAGAAAAAATAATAACGACATGTTACCGGAATGTTGTTCTTTCCGTGAGTTTCAATTTTGCTCAAACTGCGAATTGCCGTTATGTGTATCGTCGCAAGACCAGCGGAGCGCACTGATTGGTTAAACGGCTAACCTCAGCTCGACTTTTGGCTAACAGCTGATTGGACAATTTTGGAACGGCACGTGCATGTTTGACGTCGCAAATTTTTTGAAATTGCTTCCGAGTAATTTGAAAAAGGATGAAGTTTAACCATCCAGATTTTCACCAAAACTCAATATTTTACCCCAAGTCTCTATGAGAGGTGTTTATTTATATTAATCTTCACATTGGATATGATTTTTGCTGATTTCATTCATTTACATGTAGGTGTTTTTTGAAGTGCAAATGAATGACACAATCTTTAAATGTATTCTCATCCCATCCAACCATCATATTTTTTCAGAGGAAGCCATGGCAACTAAACTTGACCACCTTTCATCACTTGGTGATACTTTCTATTTTTTAGAAAAAAAAATGAAGAGCTAATTTGTGTTACTTATCAAATCATTTTAGTTATTATTAGTATTGTAGTTGTATAAAGAAATTTTTTGTCATAATAAAATAATAATAATAAACTGACACTTATATAGCGCATAATCAATATAAAACTGGTCTAAAACTGCTCTGTCAGTGACAGATTTGGTGGTAGTAAAACATCTGTCCCCACAACTACAGAACTGACCTTTTGAATTGTGTGTATTGTGCATTGATGACGTATGCTGGGTGTGACAGACTGAGGCACTGATGTCGTCGTCGTTCAAGTTTGTAATTTAGTCGTCCTTATCATGCACTGATTACCTCCTTGTTCTGATAACATCACTCTGTCATCTAGGAGGATATCAAATCATTCATGGCACTCATTCATAGGACAAAGGTCACTCTCGTCTACAAAATCTGAAACTTGTGTATATTTGGCTGGTGCCATAGTGTACATTTAGGTCCGAAGTTGTATCACACTATTGGCAACATTTTAATACCAAATGTGTATGAAAGGCTGACAAAATTCAAGTGACAACTTGTAATGCATGAAGTACACTTGTATCCTTTTAACCGTATCTGTCCTGCGGGTATTTGTGGGCAGAGCATGGAAGAAATCATGCTTCCTGTACTTACAATGTAAATTATGCACATGCTTCAGAAAAAGGCATAAACCTTTTATACCCTGCCATGAGATAGGCCCAAATCAGCCCCTCCCCAAGGGTTAAGAATCAAGATATAGGCCTACATCATCACAAAATAACATGTGAAGTTTACTGGTTATGGTGTGCAGTAAAACACATGTGTTAGTAATATCCCTAATCTATATTTGTTGTTGTTGTTGTTTATTTATTTTTTTTTTTAGGGGGGGGGGTCAATTTTTAGTGATCTTTTCAAAGCCAACTGTACTATTATTTTCTTTTTACATCCTCTTCCTGCTTCACTCTTCATGCTGCTGAGAATATTGATTACATGCAAGTCTGGATCATCCAGACTTGAATTTCGTATTTTCGTTCCAAGGTACATGTAGCCTGTAGGGTGTTGTAACTTTCGAGGGCCATGACTACGAGCACAATCTGGCAAGTAGGCCTATACTCAAACAGGTTGAAAAATGTTTTCCTGAAATGTTGATAGAATCGAAAAATGTTTGTACTGTACACACACACACACACACACACACACACACACCCACACCCACACACACACACACACCAACCACACAAACAAACAAATTTAGGGCGAGTAAGATGTACACGTACATTCATGTTTGCCTGTCAACAGATATGGAGACACTATTTGTTTATATGGAGACACTATTAATAAAAATAACTTAAAATTAATGGAGCAATCAAAACCTTGTTACATGTACTGTAGGTTGATTCTCCCGTCTCTTCCTCCAGTGTCGTATTATAAGTTTTGAAGTGTGTTTCTCTACCAGTATTCTATAGCCCCCTTTCACAAAGACTTACCTACAATGAAACATGGCCTCAAATCTTGTCAAGTTCCAGTCACTCTGAAGCCACATACATGTAGGGGCCCTACTTAAGTCATGTATATCTGTCACAAAGTGCAGATCAAAGGATTCATACAAGAACTGTGGTCAATTTATTTTCATTTTGCTCCAAGGATGTTGCTTTTGGCAAGATCTTTACCTTTGTTTACATTGCTCATTATTGTTTATAGGACTTTATGTTAAAATTTGGCGAAGAGTGCGGCTCAAAAACTTGCCAATGTATGCATTGTGAATTGAATCACAGACATTAGAGGGAAGGGGCTACATGTAGGGGTTAAGTTCCAGTAAGGCAAGCAATCACCAAGCCTGATTTGTATCAGACTGTATTCAATAACAGTATGATACAACTTTAAAATGTACAAAAAAATAGGCCTACTGGATGTACATGTACTGTAGTGCTTAATGAGAAAAATATACCCCTCCCCCCCCCCCCCCCGAAAAAACGAAAGAAAGAAAGAAAGCATGCCTGGCAAAGTTATATTGTAAAAGCTGTGCATAAGTCAATCTTGTAACCCGTGACAAGACAGCAAAATTATGTGTAATTCAGTGCTCTTGGAATCCTGCGGTGAACTGTATTACATCATGGCTATTTATAGAACATGACTCACGCCATGGCTTACTGTGGGTACGTACATGTATGAGGCATCATACCCTGTAACTGTAAACCCAGCACCAGCCTCACTGTTGGTTGTGGTTGATTTGTATCTGATTGTTAATGGCTTCTGTGGAGAAGGGAGGGAAGGGAGGGAGGGGATATGTCCAGCTACATGACATTATTGCCATTCAGGCACTCAGCTGAGGGTGTATTTTCAATGCGGTGTACTGTTCTCTGTTCTCCACGTACAGGTCTATGTCTCCAGTGGTACATGTAACCATGTATGTGACCATTTTAAATATGACATTGTAAGAAATGCATAGAACTGCAACACTACTGCATAAATGCATGCAAACCTGACTTTAGGGACCGGGCATGTAAGTACAATATACTGTTCGAAATACCGTTCAAAATCTTCTTTGACATGTTCTCACATAGTCAGCCTCTTCTCAATCCTTTGTTCATTGGATTGAGAACCAACCTTCATTTTGGACGAAAATTAGCCACCAGTTGACGACCGGTTAAGCCGATACTTTGTATACGAGGCCGGTCTTCGCGCTGCGCCAACTAGTCGATGCACAGACTGCGTGACAACTCGCACCCTCAGAACAATTCGCGCCGGATAACTTGACCTCTCTACCCGCCACCGACAAGTTACCAGGGTAGAGGGTTCAAGTTATCCCGGGCGAATTGTCTGGGGTCGAGTTGTCACGAGGTCTGTGGCATCGCTAGATAGTTGGCGCAGCCGCGAGACCGCCGTTATACAAAGTAATCGCTGACCGGCATCATTTGGCAATATTTTCGCTCCAAAATTGAGGCTTTGTTTCATCAATGAAACTAAGAATTGGAGAGAGCCGATATGTAGAGAACATTCAAGAATGATTTGAACCGGTTATTTTGAAATTATCATTGTACTACATTGCCCGGTCCCCTAAGTACAGGTTTGCCGTAAATGCATAGGGTATGTTATTTCAAACAAGTGCAATTTTTTTTGGTGTATGAAAGCGTATTTATGATTAACACAAAGTATAAAGTAACTTTTGACGCCCAGTTTTTGATTATTGTGGGTGTCACTGCATGTTTCTTTATACAGACACTACAACCATGGCATGTTAGAAGGAACAACATTTATCAGTTTGAACTACAATGTACATGATAATCGGCAATTTGATGATACTGTCATGTATGTGTATACTCAGGCAGGACTGAGACCAGCTTCTTGGGGATTGTATGCTGTTACAATATAGCGCCTGTTATAGCAAATTACCTTGGGTCATTGGTGTGTCCTTCTTTAACTTTTTATAGCTTCAATCATGTCTGAACTTGGCACAGTGTGTGCTGTGCTTCTATTGCCCAGCCCATTGCGCTCAAATCTTTCAAGTACAATCATTACAATGAATGCGTACCCTGTTTTACAAATCTGATTTAATCCATTCTCATTTAACTCATCAACAAGTTAAATCAGTATCAGTTCTTGGTTGTCATATGAATGCCCCGCTGATTTAATAAATTGTTCGTTCCACTGTATAAATGTTCCAAATGCAATCATGATAGGAAGTAATAGTGTGAAATAAAAATTAAAATAGAAATGAAGTCAGACACTTGTTTTCTTCTAAGCCCGTATTATTTGATGATGGCCAGTTTTTTTCCATATATCGTTCGGTATTGGAACCAGGGGCGTTAACGCTAATACACTCATTGGACAACCAGAAGGCGTTAATGCATTTGATTTGCTACTTACAGTTCATAACGCCCTTCTGGCTTCTCAACGGATCTGCGTTAACGCCCGTCTGGTTCTAAACAACCGTCACATGTCGATGTGGTACGCGTACCAGGAGTCTGAAGGAGAATGCCGTGTACATGTGTACATGTATCTGGCTTGCTACCATGGCGCACTTAGAGCAAGATCCCGATGCTATACAATACCATGTACCATCAGGCATCATAGTATGTCTAAGTCATAGATCTGCTCTTTAATTTACCCAATCCCAGCGTATTGCCTCTTTAATTGTAACACCCCTAATTCTCTGAGCTTAACGATGTCAAAGTGACTATATCTGCCCGTAGGATTAGTGGTGAAAAAGGATGGACAGTTCTAATAACGTTAGGCACTAGCCATTGATAGACTGACATTTGAAGTTGACCCTTTGTCACTTCATGTACATAGTACTGTCTCAACAGTTACTATCTGGATGGCGAGGCTAGGCTGTCTTCTACTTTACATGTACATGGACACAATTGTGTATGATATGTCTTGATGCTTCAGAAATCCTCAAATCAACAAAATGTATTGGGTTCTTTTGACTTGTGGAATGGAAAACTGTAGCATTATTAAAGCATGGATTGAGTAAAGTGTTTTTTTGTGCTGCAAGAGGTCATAATGAAATTCCTGCCTTTAACCCCTTTGAAGAGACATTGATTATGTGTAAATGACCACAGCATACTACTCCATTAGAACCCTTGTTTGAGGCACAAGCCCTTGTCCGTTCGTGCTACGCCAATCAGGGTCCTGAACAATTTGTGTTGCAGTTCTGTTACTGTACTTCCGTAGGCCCTGTATTACTGTATACCGCAATATTTTCACGTACAGATAATTTTCGCTTTTGACTAAATCTGAACATCTGCGAACGCTAATGTTTGCGATTTTAGTGATGCTTTCATTTGTGTGAATCGGTCATGAACCCAGAGTGGAAATTTGCGCGATAACTGACTCGCGAAATTTGCGAAAATAAAAACCCCCGCGAAATTATAACGTAGGCCCTATACAGTATACAGTAAGCCTGCTCCAGACAAGGCCTGCTGACCCCTGGAGGGCCAGTGCAAACATAATGTTGTAACATGCGTGACAAATAAAACGCGAATAAAGGGGTTCTTTTTTCAAGTTTTAGCCGGGCCGCGTGTGACGCATTAAGGTTCAAACAACACCGACTTTCAACAAAAGATGTGGTTTTGCAAGACTGTTCAAATGCATTAGGTATTTTTTCCCGAAGCTTTTTTGAAAGATTGGTCAAACGTATTTTAGGGTTGTTTAGTCGGCTGAAATGTTGTAATGAAGCACGCACGTAAAACTTGCTTTAAGGGGTTATTTTGACACACAGAGAAAACGTCTTTGGGGGTGTCTGGAAATAATTCGTCCGATGTGTTACAGCATTATGTATTGACTGGCTCCCCCTGGGGCTCTGACCATGCTCTGACAACAAATTAGCCTTGCCTCAAGTATCGGACTACAACCTCAAGGCCACTGTTGAAGCTTTAGCTGCCCCAAATATAGTCTGTACTTGCAGACTAATAGGCCCCAGCCCATATACATCGTTCTTAGTCTTATGTAGTCACAGTTGATGATTTTGCACGGTATGTATTGGAGTCCGAATCACCTCACTACAGGGATGCAGTTCAGTCACCACATGCCCACTATGAACTTGGCCAACTCTGCCAAGTTGATCTCTAGAGAGACTTGGATCCTGTATTGTTGGAATTTACAATTTAATTGTGTTGAGTCTTGACATTCTTAGATTGCTTCGTTGGGTGGAATATTTATTGCCTTCTGATCTTTAAGGGGAAAGGAATTTATCTCTCTCT
>JZLH01S0625124.1:0-14380 GCA_001188425.1 Eucidaris tribuloides | reverse complement strand
GGACGGCACCTAATTTGCATAATTAATTGATTAATGCCCAACTTTCTATGCACAATTAAACAAGATGATAAAGGATTCATGTCCATATATTAATTAAATATTAGATGTCTCTCCATGATTTTTTTCAGTTGTCCCATACGTAACGCTGAGTTTTACATTTATGCAAATTAACCCCTTGGAATTTGCATAAATTTGCATAATATGACATTGAATTCTACAGAATTAAAAACTTTAGCTCTTGAGCTTCACAATGGTATTAAATATTTCTTTATTAGATCAAGATGAAATTTTGACATCTGAGGTTACGTTATCTTGGACTTGCCCTGAAGTAAAGACACTTAAGTCTAAGTAGGAATGAGAATATTTTTGTAAACATAGTCAGCTATCAAGGGGACATCCCAACTACTTGACTCACAGTATCTAAAAGATTGTTCAGTAGTTCTCAGATCTTGTGGATACACATTTTCATACATACTGTAAAACTTGTGAAATTTCAATAAAATATCAAATTTTCACGATTTCACCCCAAAAATAGACTTTTGAGACAATCTTGCACCCAAAACTGACCTGTTCCAGATGGTTTAGGTATTAACCAAAAATGTTATCACACTAGTTGTCAGCTAGAAGCAATTTTAAATTCTAGCATTTTTTCAAGTTTTAGCACGGAATCGCCCATCATCATCATCATCATCATCATCATCCTCATCCTCATCATCATCATCTGACATCATCAATCAATCAATCATCATCATCATCATCATCATCATCATTATCATCATCATCATCATCATCATCATCATTCCTCATTGCCTGACATCATCATCACCATCATCATCGTAATCATCAGTCAGTACGGGCGCACGTCCAATATCGGAGATTATTTCCAATGTCGGAGATTATCTCCAATATCGGAGACTTTTAATGGGGTCATCAAAACTTGGCACAAAGAAAATCTCCGATATCGGAGATTTTTTTTTCCCAAGACCAATCCCACTGAGGTTATGGTGGTGTAAACAATTAGGTCTGGATTTACATAGAATCTAATACAAATTTATTAATAATTTAAAAGAATAATAATAATATTGATAATGACAACATTCATAAACTATGCTGGTAATCGATACCATCAGCAACTTTGCTATCGACAACTGCTGCAAAATGTAAACAATCGATCATAACTTGGTAAGAAGACGGTGAATTTTCAAAGTAGACGGTCATCTGGGGTAAAATCCCTCAAGGATTCTAAATATCACATTCCTAAGTTGCGATAACATGATCCCTGCTGCGCCAAGGTAAATAAACAAAAAAAGTCTCCAATATTGGAGACTATCTCCGAAATTGGAGAGCAGAATAAGTCTCCGATATCGGAGAGTCTCTCCGAAATTGGAGAGAATCTCCGATATTGGACGTGCACCCGTACTGTCAGTGTGTGTTCATCTTCATGTTCATGTATTATTATAGTGAATGTTCATGTTCCTTATTTCATATCATGCCATAAGCAATAATTATGTATTATCATTTGCGTGTTTATTTTACAAAATAAACATGCTTTTAACTATTTGGCTTTCAAAACAAACCAAGTCTGCATGATTGATAGACTAGTCTACGTATGTCGGTGTATCGTATTACCGGACACTTTTTATTTGGTTGCAGAATTCACACAATAAACTTGATTGATTTTCTTGAAAATCATATTTTTTTAATTCATTCAAATGTCTATATTAATATTTCAACCAAAAGGAAGAAAGCCACTTGATTAATCTGACGAAATCGGCAGTTGAACTGACCCCTTCAAAATTTTTCTTTATTTCGCGGCGCTGAAAATCGACCTGTATTACCGGACACCGTGTTATGTCTATGGCAAAACGCAAAAGTTGCGCGAGAAGCATATACACGGAAAACAAATAGCAAAATGACATTGTCAAAACAAGCTTGGCAGCCATTCACTTTGCACGGGCATTAGGAAAATTGGATTATTTCAGGAAAAAGGCATGTATTTGTCATAGATGTGTAAATTTTCTAAGTTTTTTGTGTTCTTATGATGGTTCATACATTTCTTGATCACCCCACTCGACTCGCACATTCGATACGCGTAGAACGCGCGTCCGGTAATACAATAGTGTCCGGTAATACCATGCGTGGGCATATACTACGTTTTACAAAAAAATGTACAAGTCGAGGATAGAAACATAATTTATCAATACCTCCTGCGATACTTTTGTTCAAGCAATGCATAGCTAGCTAAGGCAATGGTTGTGAAATGACTTGGGACAATATCCGGATCCAACTGGCACTAGGATACTAACTTAACTAGGATGGGATAGTGTGGTGAAACTGGCCCCTGATGCGTGGCGTGAGGATTGCAGTAGGTATTCTGATCATGCCCGGAATGTGAAATTTACTATGGAATATCATAATTCAGGGCATTATTGGGATATGATATCACAGAATTGTACACAGACTGACGTTCACTTTCAAGAGGACTCGTCCCAGCAAGAATGGGCATCTGATTCGATTAGACCGAAAGTTTTGACTGATTATTGGTTTCTCTGACCTCGGATGACGTTGGATATCTCCTCCGAGACCAGAGTCCTACACAGATACTGTCATTCGAGGTCAAAGACAACACAGTCACAGTCTGAAGCTTTTCAGTCTATAAATCATGTAACAAACATTTGCATTAAATTTGGGAGCTTCATAATTTTTAATGTTGAAACTCTTCGATAAGCTCAATGAAATGAAGCTCGGAGAAATTTGTACTTCAAAACAATCAGTACTATGCTCAGGTTGCTTAGTGCTGTGTTAGTGCTTTAATGAGTAAATCACATTATCATGTTTAATAATTAAGGTTGCATACATGTATCTCTAGAAATATAACTTTCCAAAGTTTGTATTCTCCAGTATTTAATCTTGAAAGCACTTTATAATATAGACTAGAGTCTAGCTCAGATATTAAAGTGAGGAACTCTCTTTTAATTTCAAAATTGAACATCCACAATGTTAAACAATGTCTTCAAGTAACATTGCCAAATATTTATTATCATTTTTATTTTTTAAGAATTATTTTCAAAGTTTTCCGAATCAACAATCAATACGACATTATGACACATGACCAATCCACTGGAATATTCAAAATTGTGTAACTCACTAAATTTGTATATATATATATGTTAAATTCATTGACTAAACTCATGTTATCTAAATTCACAAGTTTACGGACATTGCAATAACCACCTCCATTGTTTCCATTATTAAAATGTGGGGACTAGGCCTGAGTCATTACGTTTTTTGATTGAAATGTTTTAAACGGTTCCCCAAAACGTTTAAAACGTTTAAACGTAATTGTAATATTTGTGGGGTCTTATATTAAATACAATAATAAAGAACATTGGAAACCAGGAGTAAGTTCTACCGTTATTTTGATGTTGATTGTACGAGTTCAGTAATAGTGAAGTACCTGTTATGCAAAGGACCATAGAATATTATTCTATAGTCTAGTAAACACAACAAGGATGGTATTCAACCAATAGCCGATATGTCTGGCTGTAGTGAATAGACAGAGAGGTGTTATAATTGGTTTGCTTCATTTGAGTGTGGTCCTGATTGATAGGTCCAATGTATGTCCAGCTCACAATGCATGCTAAGTATCCTTACGCCATCTATGGCTGAGCACTTAATGTATTACAATAATTCAGTAAGCAGCTGAAGCACTTGTTGCCTTTTTTCAAAATTGCTATACATGTACATAACACAAAACTTTAAGCATTTAATGGAATTACAATAATTAAGGGTTTAAACAGATTGCAAAATTGCAAAACGTTTTGCATTTTAACGTTCGTGTGAACGTCGTGTAAACGTTTTGACTCGGGCCTAGTGGGGACTAAGGACATCTTCAGATTACATTCAAATATTTGAAGGGCTTGTCTCAGGAGGGTGTGGGACAGAGTGCAGGCATTCCTACACCCATTTGAAAAATTACCTGTGGGAAATGTCGGGGTCCCCCCCCCCCCTTGACATTTTGCATTTTGAGTAATTTCTTAATAAGAGTTTCAGGGGTAGCAATTTTCAGGGCATTGATCTCATAGGTATTACATGTATAAACATATCTAAAAAACATATTTGCAAAAATTTCATTTTCTACCATTTACCACACTATACACGGGCGTTAATATCAGAAGATAGTTGTAAAGAGTTGATTCAAATGATTTTACTCCCATCTGATTCAGTCTTTGGTGAACACTCACAATTATTGTGATTTGAGTTGTGACCTCGTCCCGGGGGGGCCAGTCAAACATAATGCTGTACACATGCGTGACCAAACTATTTCCAGACACCCCCTAAACAAGTTTTTCTCTGTGTGCAAAATAACCCCCTAAACGAGTTTTTCGCGTGCTTCATTTACACATTTTAGCCCCTAAACATACCCTAAATACGTTTGACCAGTCTTTAAAAAAAAGCTTCGGGAAAAAATACCCTTAATGCATTTGAACAGTCTGTCAAAACCACCCTTTTTGTTGAAAATCAGTGTTTTTGATACCCTTATCGCGTGCACGCACGGGCCGCGTCTAAAACTGAAAAAGCACCCCTTTAAACGCGTTTTTTTTGGTCACGGCAATTGTGTACAAAATTATTGTTTGGAGCTGGCCCCACCCCCCCCCCCCCCCCCCCCCGGACTGGTCGTCATCTAAAGATGTTTGTGAGAAATAAATTGTAAAAAAGTGTGTTTAGAAACATTTTGTTTGTGTTTTCTATTCTTTATATTATTTTGTTGAAAGTCTGTTGCTGTGTTTAACCTTCCGTGGTCTAACAATGTGTAGTGAAATGGGTAGAAAAAGTAGGCAGTGTAGATACGTACAGATGGCTGCAGTAAGTATCTGAAAAAGTTTTATTTTTTCACTTTTAGCATGAGCCCTGTACTTGGAATTGATTGAATTTGGAATGAATCCAAGCTGGACTACTGGACACGAGCTAATGGTATCTGGTAGACACGTTAACCAGGCTGCAGGCTCAGCAATAATCTATCTAGTGTAAAGCCCAAAGTTTTCCACGTTGTGGATTTTCTGCGGAAACCATGTGCAGAATGTAAGGTATAATGTGGAAAACAGCATTTTCAACAAATATGAAAAAAATCATGCCTAAAACTTCCCCCAAGATAAAATTAATGAATAAAACTAAACTACATGTATAATTTACCAAAAAGATGCCTAATAAAGCCAAAGAAATCATGCCTTACCATAATATGTCCCCAAACCCAAATCAAAACCCCCATGGGCCTTGTAAGCTAGACGTGTGATATTTTCCAAAAAAAATTCAAGTCAGAAAATTGCAAAATTACAATGCGGAGAAATGGAATTTGACAATTGTAAAATGGAGAAAATGGAATGTGACATAAGTTGTAAAATGGAGAAAAATGGAATTTGACATTTGTAAAATGGAAAAATTGGGCTTTAATGTAGTGGTAAGGATGAACGGCTAAGAATAAGCAGTTAATGGTTGGGGAAGGAGGTCCTGTTAGGTGTATCTTGTCCTATTACATATGTACAAAGCAAGTGTGGCAATATTTGAATAATGATTGAAATGAAAGACATTGTAATTCGTTTCTTGAATGCATTTAAAAAAATCACCAAAATTGCTCAGATTGCTCTTTTGCATTTACCAGGGCTGAACCCTCACCGCCTAAACCCTGATACATCTCATGAATAGAGTCATTTTGCCTTGCCTTGTTAAAGACACTATATAACATTGTGGAAGACCTGTTAAATAAATTGTCAAACTTTGCTATCTGACATATCTGACAGTGTTTGAATGGACAAATAAACAACACCCAAGAACACAAAAGCAAATGGGCTCATGAATTATTCTTGGCCGATGGAAATTCTGCAACACAGTAGTCTAGGGGAAAACGAATGAACTCTCAAGTCTCATGGATTTTTACTTTTTTAAAGCACTTAATGATTATTTTAAATGGTAATTATTTCAGGGCTTCATTTCACTAGTAGCATGGGGAATCATGTAGCTCACATTTTTTAATGGAAATATAATAGTTATACGGTGCCTTTAAGTATTGCCATGAAGCATACAAGCAGGGCTGGACACTAGCACTTGCCTGCTTGTCTGGGGCAAGTAAAAACTCAAAATCTTAAAATTTACTTGCCCAGTTGGGCAAGTAAAATTTTGATTGTAAAATGGGGAAAAACATGTCCAAAACTCCTAACACAAGTAAACAAAATTTGTGTAAGTTATTGTGTTTAAATAAACTACAAAATGTCATAATTTTGTTTATTGTACTGTACTCCAGTTTCTGTGTTGGTTTCGAAGCTTGAGATTAGTACACTGTACGTAGTATTCCTGTGCTATTTCATGTGTCATTGATGATGAATTGTGCAGAATTGTAGAATTTCATGACTCTTTAAATTCATTAATTACACCTTTTGCAACCCTCAAAATTAAAATAAACTTCCAATGTCATACAAAGGCAGCAATAATGAAAAAAGTTAGTGTGGAGCCCTGCTTAAAGCTCAGTGACATGATTGGGAGAAATAAAAAAATACCTGTAGAACCAAACTGGTTGAAAAGATAAACCAAATGTACACCAGCTGGAAGGATTTGTCTTGAGTTTGTTTACTTCAGGAGAATCAAGCATAAACAGGCCAGCAGTTTAATTTTATCGGGGCACAATAGATTTAATCCCCATAGAAGTCTACACTACAAATTTGTCTGTTACAAGGCATACTGATGGGACATTATGTTAAAATGAGTCAACTTTTGACTACAAAATGTTCACAGTAGAATCCCTGCATGTATAGTTTAAATTGATTCTAGAATAGTTTTTACCCCAGTTGAGAACTACCCCCAATCATGTCATGTACCTTTAATACTGTACTGTATCGTATTGTAGACAAATTCCCTTGCCCCTTTAATTATTGCCATGAAGAACAGACAAACATTTTCTGAAAAATAAATATATGGTTTGTGTGTGTAGTGTGTACTTGTGTACATGTTGATGTAGTTGTAGGCAAAAGGATTTGAGGGTGATGTTGTGCTCCAATCAAAATTCAGAAAGGTCTCAGAAAGGTCTCATTACTGCAGTACTTACCAGTAACTTGTTAGTGTGGGAGTGCAATGTAAAAAGAAATCCAGTTTTTAAGTCTGAGAACTGAATGTAACAATTACAAGTCAATATACCAGTATGACTCCATCTGTACAGGAACATGCAAGTACATGTACATGTACATACTATACAAAGACTGATCAAATCTTTAAAAAGCACTGCAAATTTGTGGTAGCTTAGATGATACCATGTGCAGTACTACTACCAATGTTATGATACAATTACCCATGCATGTACAGTATCCACATGTAGTCCAGGTCAAGATGGCAATTAAAGGCACTGTATAACAGTGTTTCCACTTTCCAGTTTAAAAAAATCAGAGCTGCATGATTCCCCATGCTACCAGTGTCTCTGACATGGTCTAAAAATGAAGCCCTGAAAAAATTGCAGTTTAAAACGATCAGTAAGTGCTTTAAAAAAGTAAAAATCATTGAGAGACTATTCCAGCTTTCCCCCATAGGCTGCTGTGTTGCAGAATTTCCTATCGCCCGATAGGAAATTAATGTGCCAATTTGTATCACATATTGCACTAGTGACAGCATAACTGTCCAAACTTTTGTGTTCTAAGGTGTTTATATGTCCATTCAAACACTGTTAGATATGTCAGATAGCAAAGTTCGACAATTTTTTAAACGTGTCTTCCACAGTGTTATATACATGTAGTGTCTTTAAGAAACAGAATGTTGATAGGCAGAGCAGGTGCAAATGTCGGCAATAAAGTAGAGATGCCTTAATTGGTATCCATGTTCCGAAGTTATTAGGGGGTCTAGTCTCGTAGGGGTCTGAAAATTCATGAGATGTTCTTTCTTAGATGCTTGTCACATTACAAGTGCTTCATGTTACGTGTCTGAAGTGTTTACAATGAACAGACTAATGAACATATTATGTATGTTGTCACATGTACAGTGTACATGTATGTATGAGAGACTCTTCTTGTAAATTGTAATAATAATAATAATAATAATAATAATAATGATAGTATTAATAATAGTAATAATAATAATGATGATGATGATGATGATGATGATGATAATATTATTAAATGTGCTGTAAGACGTACAAATGATTTTAACATTGGTTTGTTACAAAGACCAAAAGTACATGTAACATGTACTGTATACTAATTTACATAATTGCACATTCTCACCCACCCATGTGCACTAACAATGCACACCCATACCCACACACCATGAAGGTAGAAGATGTCCACACAGACACACACAGACACACCCACACCATGGAGCTAGAACCATTCCCACACCCACAGGAAAACATACACAGTAACATACAGAGACCTGTGTACTTGCACTGGTGTTGAGTGATAGTTTTCATCTTTTGTTTAATGACCAGTTTTGACTTTTTTGGTGGGAGGAGGGATTATGTCAACCTTTCTTAAATTTAGGCTCTTACTGTACAGTGGCACTGTGTACAAAGTTTAGGATTTTGAAATAAATATTGATCTAGTATGATGAGCAAATTTGTTTATGCGTCATCACACTTAAATACATACATCAGCCATTTTGGCTTCCATTGTGACCAACTATTTAATGAATAAAATCATTGAGTTAAGTTTGTATAGTTCAAGTTGACATTCCACAGATCAAAAACAGCTATTACCAATCTCAGTTCCTAGTGTCTATAGCAGGGGTCCTCAAGCTGCAGCGTGCCGCTTGCATGCCACTTTTGGAGCATTAGGCCTTCCGAAGTGGCGCAAAGAAGCCTCCTTGAAAAAAAAAATTGTGTTCTTTGAATTTATTTATGTTGTTTAGTCTATATTATTTAAAGCCATTCTGGACCACTTAAAAGGCTTCGTGGTTAAAAAAATTAGGGGGGGTGTGGGGTTCCGCCCCCTTGACCCCAACCAGGGACCCTCGAGCACACCCCTAGACCCCGGCCACGCCACGATGCTGTGCTTTACTTCACATGTTGGATAGTGGTGCAGTACAAATTTTTGACAACAAATGTGGCACTTCAACAATAATAATTGAGTATCCCTGGTCTGTAGGCTAAGTTTGTATTTCATTAAAATTTAAAATTCGTTGTTTGGCCTTTCAAAATCCGACCATGAACGTTCCTATATGATAACCAACTTGAATATGAGATTTATTTTGAAAAAAAATGAATTTAATGTTACGTGATGTTTTGGGGATCACCAAATTTGCTTTTCGGGCCAACAGGAAATTAGAAATAATTGATGATTTTGGCCACCCAAAAAAAAGTTAGTGTGGAGCCCTGGCGTACAGTCATCAGTTTCAAACATGGTACGAGTGGGCCCACGTGCGTATTTTAATTTTCTGCCGTGTCATGCATGCACAAAAGAAAGAAGATAAAAATGAATTATGTATTGATAAGAGAAGTGACCATTCTTTTAACTACTATTGTAATTATGAGAAAATGGACACTAGTTACTGGTCAGCCCATTTTTTTTATCAGTTTGCCGATTTCTAGAGGTGCCCACCAGTATCGAGTACCGAGTAAATAATCATCAAATTGTATTTCTTTCTTCATTTCTTGTTTTGTTGACACTCATCTGATATGCCTCGATAAAGGGAGCATAGTCCATCAGTAATCTTGGGTGTTAGCCCGCCGACCAAACAAGAGTCGAGATAGAGTAGTGCCGCGTGGTGAACCTGCTGAAATGCATGTAAACATAAATACTCCCGTGATTAGATTAATCAACCCGCAAAATCCTGTTCGGTTCAAGCGGCATAGATGAGTAAGACAACCGGCATATGAATTCACCAATACACCTACATCACATTGATAGGTATTAGTAGCAGTCAGAGCCTCACTTGTATATAACAATTACATTCTGAGTCTGATACAGTGTCAAATACATGTAAGATACGCAGTGTCCTCCAAGTTTAAGAGATCTCGTTAGCATTTCTGATCATCTCTACACTTTTGTTTCCTATTAATTGTCCTTGTGCCAGGGTGTTCAACTTTGATTTCAGTGCACACGGCTTCCAGGGGACATGTGAGTGACGTGACAAGATGCAACAAGGATTTTGATGTCGGGAACTGGTCTTTTTGTTACTTAAAACTGCGCTTTACAAAAACAGCATTGTGTTGCAGAGGATACTAACATACAGTGTTCAGTCAGGTAAGAAATTGCATTTTTGTTCTTGATTGTTTTGCCATCTTTTCTTTCTTAATTTCTTTCTGTTTCTCATTGGAAACTTGATGTTCTGTTTGTGCATAAAGTTTCATTTCCAAAGTCATTGGTTAACTTTGTTTTGCCTACTGCCAGATCTCTTTTCCATGTGTGTACCATATGTATACATTGCAGTTGGCTATTGTAGTGTGAAATTACACTCTTTGTTTCATTAGCAGTTTCTCTGAACAGACTATTTGGTTACTAACGTGGTTTTTTGTTTTTTCCTTCAAAATGAGCAATCATGTTACCTTTTGAAATCCCAAAACGACCAACTATAAGAGAAAATTTCTAAATTTCAATGATGCAAAATTGCTATCAGCTGATGTCAATAAATCACATTTCTTTGATTTTATTAAGATTTTTAAGGATAAAACATGCATTCTGTTGAATTTCCACCATTAAATGACAAAATGCTGTCGAACACAAATCTTTATACTCAAATTGTGCTACTTTTTCTGTAACTGTTAATTGATTTATCCTTCAAACTAAATGGTTGAATCTTCATTTTGGGAAACTTCATTTTACTAACTGTGTGTTAGTATATGCTTGACAGTACATTATTTCAGTTTGATTGAAGAATTTTCTAAAGAACGTCTAAATGTTCCTTTAACAGTGTTACTACTGTAAATTCACTTTATTTCTCTAATATTGATATTTGTATTAATATAACAGAACCTAATAACATCTAATTCATTATCTCTCCCTCAAAATATGCATTACAAGTAATATACTTGCATTTGAGCATCATAATGTTTCCACATCTGAATCTGACAGAAAGTAGATGCTGATGATTATCAAAATTCATACATCCTGATAATAATGGAAGAGTTCACGAATGATCACTGACCTCTATGCTGCATATTTTTTTTTTACACCATGTAATATTTGTCAGTTCTGTGTACATGGACCTGCTCACAAGTTTTGACGGTGATATATTACCATCATTAGGTGTCGCCACTGATAAGACAGAACATGTGCAAGGTTTCTCATGCTGTGGTTAAATGCAAGATGGGGGAGTATCCAAAACATTTGACCTTTTTACCTTTGATACATAATGTATTTGTCCTTGTGGTTCTCCTTCATTGCATTTACATTCTCTGGTGGTGATGATGGATGATATGGTGTTTTATACACTTGTCATTCCATGACGGAATGAGTATTGGGGAATACTTGCAATCAGTTTTACAGTTGTTTGTAGGTACATGACCAACTATTTGAGCTATCATACTGGGTAGATTTTCTGGTTTTTCATAGGTTTTAAGAAGAGGTGAGTAGTCACTACTACATTCAGTTTATTCATTAATTATTTCCACCTTAAGTTCTAGACAAGAGCATTTTATGCTTGTAACCAGAGATGAAGTCGAGGCCGACCGTTCAAGTCACAAGCTCACTGGAAACATATATTGTACATTGACTTTGTACATGTGACTGGTCTGAGGCCAAGGCCAAGGCCCACAAAATCTGGCCTTGAGGGCGGCCTCGACTCCATCTCTGCTTGTTACAAACATAACTGCTGACATGGTTGATACTAGAGGTGGCAAAATTTGATCTAAACCTCATTTGATTATCGTGGAAAAAACATTGTCGATATCACGATTTATCGCCTGAGTTGAAAAACAGATTTGTGATGAACAAGATAAATCTGTTGTAGGCTTAAATTGACAGTGCACTCTTTAGGGCTGTTATGAAAATGTGGTCAAAACAATGTTGCTTTCTGTAGACCCTCTTGTAACTAGATCTGGACTCTGGAGATTTGTGGTGCTGACTGTTTATAACTATAAGCAGGGAGGTGGTTGGCAGAGTGTTGACAGATTTGTTGACAAAATACTAAATGCACCACTGCTCTTGCACTACCACAAGTTTGATAGCTGAACAGCATAGAGGTCTCTCATATTACTCCTACCTCCCTGTTTTTATCTCTCGTGTAGGAATTCGCTTAGTCCCTGCCCACTGCAGTGCATGCATTTACCCATTAGGTTTTCATATATAAATATAATAATAGAAATAAAAAATAAAAATCCGACGGTATTTTGTGCCATATCGTGCTCTGGCGGTATTTTGCAAATAATCACTGAGATCATTATCGTGTATTCGATATTTTTTCACATCGACTAATTTCCGATATTATTCAAACATCGGCCAGCCCTAGTTGATATCATGGTTTTGTGTGATGTGATGGCGGATAATTGATTATCGTTTGAGTCAAGATTTAGAAGGGCTGAGAATTTGTGGACCTATAACTTTGTCCTTTGTTGTAACAAAAAAAAAAATGTTTGTGTGAAGTTGCTATGGTAACAGTTGCTCCGAATGAAATGGCTATATCTAGTTCTCCTGTTCAAAAATGTTAATTTTATGTACTGTATGTATGTTTAGTTTTTTACACTGTTTACTGTGTAAATTTACTTCCATAAATTTGTTGCTTAAGAGCCAGTTGAGCACTATTTAAGTACTTGATATTGTATTACATTGACAACCACCAATGTTAAACTTTACACATACTTAGTTTATGACAGGAAATGAAGACTGTACAAGTATTTCATACTGCCAGGGATTGTGAAGAATGCATAATAGTTTGCAGTACCCAGGGTTTTGTACAATGTATGGTGATCATGTGGGCACATGCAGTTGGTTGTGATGCCACAGTTATCAGGACTTTTGCTATATGTTCCTCAGGATGAAAGGTAGTTTGGCTTTGGCTTCGCAGACACCCTTACAAAAAAGTACCGCGGCTATTACCACGGTAAAACCGTGGTAAAATTTTACTGCGGTAATACCATGTTATTTACGCCGGTAAAATGGACACGCGGTACTACCGCGGTAAAATTTGACCGTAATACCGCGGTACCAGGAACGCGTAGTACCGTGGTATCTGGGGGCGCGGTACTACCGCGGTAAATGGGACCGTAATATCGCGTAGTACCGCGTTCCTGGATACGCGGTAGTACCGCGGTGTCCATTTTACCGCGGTAGTACCGGTTCCTCGATACACGGTAGTACCGCCGTGTCCATTTTACCGCGGTAGTACCGCGTTTCTCGATACACGGTAATACCGCGTGTCCATTTTACCGCCGGTAGTTCCGCGTTCCTCGATACACGGTAGTACCGCGTGTCCATTTTACCGCGGTAGTACCGCGTTCTCGATACACGGTAATACCGCGTGTCCATTTTACCGCGGTAGTACCGTGTGTCCATTTTACCGCGGTATCCGGGGACGCGGTACTACCGTGGTAAAATGGGACCATAATACCGGGATAGTACCGCGTTCCAGATACGTGGTAGTACCACGTGTCCATTTTACCGTGGTACTTTTGCGGTATCCAGGGCCGCGTACTACCACGGTAAAATTGCACCAGGATACCGCGGTAGTACATTCCCAGACACATGGTAGTACTGTGTGTCCATTTTACCACGGTATCCAGGGATGTGGTACTACCGTGGTACAATGGGATCATAATACCGCGGTAGTACTACGCGTACTCCGTGTCGCCGGATACTGTGGTAGTTCTGTGTATTCCAAGATATACTGTGGTAGTACTGCAATACAGGCAATAGTATCACCGTCCTTTACCACGTTTGTACCATTGCCAAAGATACAGTCGTAGTACACAGAATACATAATGATGTGTATCAAGTTAACTGCTCTACTGTAGCATCACTTTCAAATACACAGAGTGCAGTGGAACTGCAGAAGTTGCTGACCAAGCTACACTCAAAAGTTCAAAAACAAACAAATACAGTGAACCCCATTACTAAGAGGTTGAATATAACAAAATCCTCTTACAACAGGTGATTGCAGGATATTTCCTTTTTTGTACCCTGATAATAGTGAGAAACATTAACATGGTTATTGTCATGGTTTTTTTAGGTCCTCATTGTAATGAGGTTCCCCTGTATAACACAACATGCCACATAAATCGGGTCACATCACGATCATTATCAATGAGCTTTCACATCAAATTATAGAGACAGTTATTTTCCGCCTTCAAGAAATGGTCTGTTCCGTTTTTGAAAACTGTAATTCCATTTCAACTTGATCTAAAAATGAAAATTCCATATTATCATAGAAAATGTACAAAGCAAAAACATGAATTTTGTTTTGCAAAGGCTGAATT
>JZLH01S0625121.1:3569-16000 GCA_001188425.1 Eucidaris tribuloides | reverse complement strand
TAAAATTTACTGTCATGCAACTTTTCAGTACATTGGATACAATAATGTGGAGAGAAGTCCATCATCTTGAATTAGTAGCCTTATTGTCCTATTTCACTGATGTCTTATGAAGATAGGAGGCGCTTTCCTCTTTGCGGCGTGGTGTCTTCTTTCTGAGACCGCATCAAAGGGGCATATTGGCATTTTTTGTTAGCAGGAAGTCTTCCAAAACATCAAAACCGTTTGACGGCAAATATGAAATCGAATTACGATGCTAGAGTGAATAAACACCCCACCCCTACAGGGAGGCGAAAAAATATTAAATTTTATTGTTCCAGCCACTCTGTCGTGGGTGCGTCTGCATTTCATAATCTCTCCGCCTTGGAGAAGGAAGGAGAAATTCTATTCATTGATTTTTTTTTTCAAATAATTTGTTATTTTCCAATAATAAACTTCATTAGGACATCATTACAGAAAGACCCCTTCAACTCAAAATGTATGCGTTATTGTGTATGTTGCAATACTTTTGAGTAGGGAGGGTACATCAAGATATAATTGACCCACTTTTGATTGTGACTGATATGTATATTGAGCCGAATATCAGAGATCTTGCCTAATATAGTAATATGGTGGTACTGTCGTTTTGAAAAGTCTTGACTTTATCACAAGTTTCCTTGTACCCTCTCAATGGATGGCGTTTGTTTCAGAAAACAGAATATGCATTACTTGTGTCAAATGCATAAGCTGTGGACAGTGGATAATTATGTTTGCCAATCACGATACAGCACCAATCCTCAAGGTGAATATCAACACTTTGAAATGCCGTTGTAGGTAGATTTTTTTTTTTTGTAACGAGACTTTGAGTTGTCATCCTAAGCGTTTTTTCCTCAACTAATGATTCTTAATTTTCCCAAACCTCTCCCTCGCTGCGCTCGCTCACGGATTACTTTACAATAATTTAGAACTATGCCAACATGCACACCCCCCCCCTAAAAAAAAAAACGAGATGAATTTTTAATGCAACATTGAATAAATATCCTTTGTACCTCTGTCTGTTTAGTTTCGACTCGCGGTCTTTCAAACACTTTCCTCGTTCCAATTTGTGAACATTTAGCTTACTATGAACAACCAATGAAATCGTAGTGGAATGCAGTTGATTTTATTATGAGCATAAAAATAGGAAATATACATAAAGTCCAGACTCCCTGGTATAACCATCACCCTGACCATTTTTTTTACATTGTGTCAGTTTGTCAGATTTACTTTAACTACACACACACACACACACACACACACACACACACACACACACACACACACACACACACACACACACACACACAAACGCAGACACACGTACACACGCACGCGCGCACACACACACATACATACATACATACATGTACACCTCTTTATTGGTAACTCGTTTCTGACCCCCCCCCAAGTGATTTTGCTCATTACGACACTGAGTTGGATAGTTATCTATCTCTATTAATTTCTATTTATTTCATTTATTTAATCCTGTTATCAGTTTATTTTCATTTATCTAATTATTATTATAATTATTATTATTGTTCATTCGTATATTTTCTAGCTGTGTATATCCTTCATTCATCAAACATTTTATTTTACAGTTATTTTTCTTTCCATCCGTCACTTCATGAGTGTATTATTTACAATGAATATTCACATGTACGTTGTTAAATTACTTCATTATTTTCTTTATTTATTTCTTCATTTGCCAATTCACTTATATTTATTTGTTTACATTTTAATCTATTCTTTGTATATATTTAGCGATCGCTGTCTGTCAAGTGATATTTTGTTACTTTGATTAATAATCTAATGCATTTTTAAAGATGGTTGTTATGTCAGTTAGCTTTGTTTTATTATGAAATAAGGCGTGCTCATCTTGCCTTTCGCCGGGCCTTTCTTTTACTTCATCATCTGAATCTTCCCCGATACCTGGTTGACACCGACACTCCAGCAGTGATGCCAGCAAAAACAACCACCAGAACAACAATACTCTGCAATCCATTATGGGATCTCGGATCCATAATAAACATAGGTGTACATTTGTAATTTACTTGTAGTTTGAACGCGAGAGAGCACATAAAGATACAAAGTACATTAACCAGCGATGTAATACACGTGTAGGTATTGTGGTCGGTGTCACTGTCACGCACCACTAAACTTAACTCACGTAGTTCAGTGCCACGACGTACCCCTGTTTGTCCCACTCGCATCGCACGGATTAATTTTCAGGAGCCTACGCACCGAGTTACACTTTAAGGCCTCCAGGTCGCACACAGGTAAATCAAGCCCCATAGATAATAATGTTAAAAGCATCAACTTTGAAAATTCATTAAAAATCAGCTATTGATTAGGGAAGATTGGAATCAACACTCAATGATTGAACAATTACTCCTCAATTCATGACCTTCGGGAAATGTATTGTTGACCAGCAGTTTCTCAAGGGAATTCCCCTTATGCAAATTCCTTGCATTTTCACGGCGATTTGCGCCTGTGTACCTGAATTTCAAAGCCGTATTCATGGGCACAAAAAAATAGTTCCTACCAAATCAATTAATTTCTTTCACGGTAACAGCAATGAAGATCCACTCAACCCCTATCAGAAAATTTTGTTTAATACTTAATCAAATCCACCCCCTCTTGGCAGCCGCCCATTCAAATTAACATTTCTTATTCTTTGGGTCGGGTCGGATGCACATTTTCGGGATTTCTGTGTTATTTACGCGCGTGCAACCTCCACATACGTCAGTAACCCGGCAGGGGCGTATTTTCGTAAGCGCTTTATAAAAGTTAAGTACCTTTAGTGTGATTATTAAGTTAAAATAGAGAAAATGCAAAGCATTGTGGTGATGAACGACCAGAAAATATACGTCAATGTCTGTTTTTTCATCATGTATTATATTAGACATCGTGGAAAATGGGGGATTTGATTAATGGCAAACACACCTGTCGGCTTTGTGGTGGAAAAGTTATCACAGTGAAAACGTTGTTGTAATTTTGGGATGGAACCCTTTCAACATATGGAGTATGTTGTTAGGCGCTTTTCACTTGAATAAACCTCCCGGGCTGCCGGTCTAATAGCATCTTGGTTTTATTTCATACCATACATTTTGATATACAATAATAACATCTGAATTGTCATTTTCTACTTTATAAAATTAGTCTTTCCTCCCGTCTTTGTTATTCAATGTGAATAAATAAGTTGAATGAAATAATTCATTTAATGTTAAGAGTACCTTCAATTACATCAAATAATGCACGGAGTTCACACATCATATTCTAAACAGGTTAAAATGCCTTGAATGTTTGTCGATCGTGGCATTGGTTTAAGGTCATAGATATTCACATCGAGTCTCGTTGCTAGACTTTAGAAAATAATACATTTACGGTGAGTCTTGTCAAATGAAATTCGTTGTTACAAGTTTGGTTTATGTTAAAGAATAGTGAAGGAGGTCCCTCCGGGAGGTACAGGTTAAAGGTGTGTTTTCAAATTTTCCACACATTATGCAAATTCATATATACTCACAAAGGCCACACCTTGAATATATTGACTTGTATAACTATGTAGTTGTTTATCGTGTTGGATTCATAGGTGATCTTGTAGAATTTATGGAGAAAAACAGATATTTAGACAATTTATTGTGTGTTCGGGTTTTTTCTATTCGAATTTATCGTTCATGTTTAAATGTATGAAACTTTTATGCTGATTTCTCTGTCTGTCCCAAAGACGTATATCGACAATCTGAATATTATCAGGATGTTCAAAATACAATGCACGTAAAGAAAAAAAAAACACGTTACAGGAATAAACAATGTATGGTAATAACTTTTTCCACGAAAGTTCTGTTAGTCGCATGAAAATAAAAAATACTGCCGAAAGTTGAAAGACCAAAACAAATACAATTATGAAATCTTAAACTTACGTTACGATTTCATTCACAGATGGACTTATCGGTTCGGCAGATGGTTCCGCGATGCAACAAATGGAAGGGTGAGTATATTTCAAAGTACATCGCCTTTCGATACATATGAAAGCACATATAAATCGTGGTAACCATAGTTGTATCGCGAATAATTATTTTTTTATTTGTTTACAAATTTATGTATCTATTTATTCATCCATTCATTCACTTATTTTATATACATGTTATAATTAGTTTACATACATATTAATTTATTTTTGTACATGGATCTGCATGTCTACTTAAAGATTGTGTCAGGGATGTGCAAGTCCATTACTTCCCTTCATTATCAATACCAAACGGTAGTTCAGTACGTTCAAATGGTGTGTTGAAAGTTTGAGATCCATACGTCATGAATTTGTTGTTTTATGAGAAAAACTAATAACGACATGTTACCAGAATGTTGTTCTTTCCGTGAATTAAAATTTTGCTGAAATTGCGAATCGCGGTTATGTGTACCGTCGCAAGACCACTGATTGGTTAAACGGCTAACTCTGCGCGACCTTCGGCCAACGGCTGATCGGACAATATTGGAACGGCCCATGCACGTCGACGTCACGGATTATTTTTTTTTTGAAAAGACGTCAGAGTCATTTGAAAAAGGATGAAGTTTAATCGTCCAGATTTTCACCAAAACTCGATATTTTACGCCAAGTCTATGTGAGAGGTGTTTATTTATATTAATCTTCACATTGGATATGATTTCAGCTGATTTCATTCATTCAGATGTTTTTTGACGTGCAAATCAATGATACAATCTTTAAATATATTTGTGGGACTTGTTAGAACTACGATGTGTTGCTAACAAAAGAAATGAAACTATGACAGCCACGACCATGACGCAATGTCAATCGACCGACCCCCCCCCCCTTCAGTGTTGCTATCTCGTTCTGTTATAATATTGTTCACCTATCTCACTCACTGCCCCTTCCTCGAGCTGCTGTGTGGCACGTCCCTACTACGCCCCTTCACAAAACTAGATTTGACATACACGGAGTGAAGAATCAGGCTATAAAGTTCCTGGATCAGTTGGGCTGTGTCATGAGAGTTTGCCAAGAAAGTTTATAGAGAATAAGATGCCGCCTGTGCAGTTACATTTTATTCCGTTAGTAGGGTGGGGGCATAGAAGGGGTAAAATAAAAAAAAAGGAATTTAATTACGTCCACTTCAGGGATGGTGCATTGGATCATTTGAAAGATATTTTGTATAGGAAGTTGGTATGTAGCTCGTAAAAAAAACCCACCCCGGCCAAAAAACTAATTTTGCATTGATTATGTTGTTTTACATGTACAGTGTATACAAATTGACTGTGCTATAACTACATGCTGCATGCTTAGTTGAATTACTCCATAGATAGACTTCCCACTGTATATATTTTCAACCACCCACCAAACTGCCCACAGTGCAGTGTGTAATTGGCACTGGAGTACTGGTGGGGGTGGGGGCTGGGGGTGGGGGCTGAGGGGGCTGGCACCACTGCCCCCTCCCCCAAATATTTTTTTACCATGGCCTATTTTCAATTTCATACAAGTAATCAGTGGCGTAATGAGCCAAAATATTTTGGGGCGCAATCTTTGCGAGGGAGCGTAATGACCGAGCGGGGAGAGGGTGTGGGCCTGTGGGGGTGTCCCCCTCCCACGCCCGTTAGGGAGCTTTTTCATTTTTTCGACTTGAAAATGTGCAATCTGGGGAATACCCGAAAAGGAAATTCCGACTTGATTACATACATGTACTATGGATACACGTGTCACGATTCGACCGACCAGTAAAAGTTTATTTTAATGATTGTCCACTACTCATAACATAAAAACATAAACGAGGTACTCAGACATAGGGGGAGGGGTGGGAGAAGAACACCCCCCCCCTCCCATGGTAGCAAGGTTTTGAAAATATAGAAAAGTAGTGATTCTAGGCATGAAAATTATACATTTTCAAGGTTTATTTTATGAAGAGTATTAGGGATTGTAGTCAGGTTTTCAAACAGATGTACAGGAATTAGGCCTATCTGGAAATTGTAATGGGGTAATCACACTTGTGATAGAGATAAGCGACCAAGCGGGGAGGGTGGGGGTGGGGATACCCCACGGTACCGGGGCCACGGTAGGAACTTTTAGAAAATACGCATAATAAAGACAGGTTTCTACGCATGGTACAGGGACGTCGATCCTCAGGTGGCAAGGGGGGGGCAGTCGCCACCCCAATGAAAATATTGGGGGGGGAGGGCAAACATATCGATGTGCCCCCACCCCCAATTTTTTTGACAACTTCAAAAATTCACAATATGTAACGCAAGGATATTTTTGAAACGCTTTGGAAAGTAGTACAAAACCATAAACTTAGCATAAAAACACTGTCAAAAATTCACAAATTTGATTTTTTTTTTTTTTGGCGCGTTTGGCGTGCAAACGTCTATATTGCAATTTGGCGCAGAGAGTGCACCGAAATTTTTCGACATTCTTTCACTTTTGCATCCCCAATCCGAAAAGTGGATCGACCGCCCTAGCATAAATACAGCCCTGTAGGTCAATACATATTTCAGTGGTTCATAAACATTAATAAATGACTTGTATAAAATTAAAAATAATTCATGGTTAAAATTTACTGCGGGAGGGCTGCTGCCCCCAAGCCCCACCCCCCAACATTAACATCAGTGCATAATCATGTAAATTTCAATGAAATACCTGTTTCTCACATTCTTCTGCACAGTAACATATTCCCAGTTTCCCAAATAGCAAGGCAGGGAACATGCTTGTTGTAATCACTAGTAATGGGACTACGGGGATCTTTAAATTGCTCAAGTCAAGCGCCCCCCCCCCCAAAAAAAAAACTAATAATAATAATAAATCGGACAAAAGGTGTTTTACCATGAAAACATATTTAGAACTAGAGAAGTTCAACTGTGCACAGTCAATGGGTATGCCTCCGCCTAGTATGTAGCAGCTAACAACCTCATTATACCAACAGTTATCACTCTTAACTGAAGTTTTGTCAGAAACTGGCATTTTGACACAAAGTTCATTGACCTTTGACCCTTGACCCTGACCTTTGACCCCTGTGACTCTACTAAAATATCCGTCTTTTGGTTTTGAACTATCCGTCTTTTGGTTTTGAACCTTACCGCCAAATTACATCAACCGTGAGCACTCCTAACTGAACTTTTAGGCAGAAAATGACATTTTGGGACAAAGTTCCTTGACCTTTGACCCTTGACCTTGACCTTTGACCGCTCTAACCCTGCCAAAATATTTGTCTTTTGGCTTTTTAACCTAATTGCCAAATTACATCAGCAGTGAGCACTCCTAACTGGAGTTATAGGCAGGAAATGGCATTTTAGGACATAGTTCATTGACCTTTGACCTTTGACCCCCCCCCACCACACACACCTCCCCCCCCCCTTCGTTCGTTTCACTCCCTTAATTGCAAGTATGACAACCCAGTGACAGTTTTTGACTTACTTCCTTTACATCTTCTTGAAATCCTCACTGCGATCCGTAATTCCCTTACCGTTCTTTATGTACACTTTGACCAAAATCTTCATTTGGTAGCAGTTTGAGGGGTTTTAAGCAACAAATTTGAATTTCATGGGGTGGGGGGTTTATTTAAAGATACAACATTAAGTTTGGTGTCATAATGCTTGTACTGTTGGTGTTAATCATTTCCCAAGTGGACGTTTAAAATTTTTGACTTTGACATTTATGCCCCCACCCTACCATAAGCCTCCTGGAGACGCTTGAGACATTCAATAGAGGAAAGAACACAGAGTAAAACAGGTGAACTTCAGATATTCCCCGCTCGATCCATGTTTCCACCGCCCTAGTGTTTGTGACGAGGCGTAACAAAGACGTGTCACACAACAAACTGAGGAAGGGGTAACACAGAGAAAGGTGAATAATATTGTAGCAGAATGTTGATGAGATGTTGGGCAACAAAGTATCATACTACAGGCAGTAATTATCGTAGGTGTGGCTGTCACAGTCTAATTTATTTTTGTCACAGCTTGTATTTCGAAGAAATACAAAGAAATCTTCATTTTCACTCCATTTTTACCTCCAGTCTGACAGATAAGGATGTTTTGAAGGTTGCAAGTCAAATACCAAGAAACAAGTTGGTGGACCTTGGAGTAGAGCTCGATTTAAGCTTGACGGAGATACAAAACATAACTACCTATGAACGAGATGCAAAATCCGCTGCTGTGCAAGTTCTCATGATGTGGAAAAATGATTGCAGCGAATGTCAACGGGATACGCTGATTGCTGCGATGACAAGGGTTGGTCTGTCCAGAGTTGCAGAAGAACTGAGGAATCCAGGTTCACCGAAGCGCCCATCTGAAGATCGAGGTCAGCAACAACGGAGGAGTCTTATCTGTAACATAATGTAGACGTTGGTGGCATGCATGAGCAAGCAACCACGTGGTTAAAAGTTTAAGATGCTCCACGTCTTAGATGATGTTTAATAAACATGTGTCACACATGGGTGCCTGCAAGGAAGCGGAAGGTTCACAAGACGCCCCTAAAAAAATCAAAAGGTCCACATGTTTTCGACGGACATTACACGATGACATTATTGAAAAAAAAATGATCCAGTACATATTTATCACATCTTGCTGTAATTTTATTGTAAAAGGTCCAAAATAATGCTCATGAACCACATAGAAAAAAATCATTGTGAAAAGGTCCAAAAAATTATAATCACGACCCTCTAGGAAAAAATCATTGTGAAAAGGTCTAAAAAAATCTGAGACCACGATCCACCCAGAGAAAATCCTGAATACACCCCTGACACACTCACAATGTCTTCTCCTCGGATTTTTGCCTCAATTATATTTTCACATAAAAATAAAAAGATAAATGGTTCCTTTTAATGACCACTGGTCGGATACTGCAAATGTATGCAAATGACGTCAAGCTCTTGTTCATCTGAACATGAAGTAAAGGAGTTGTACAGAGTATATACTGACTACATCAACTGAGAAATGTAATCTGACAAATATTGTATATGTATCATAAAACAGTCTCGCTTATGATGTCCTTTAGTTCAATTGTATTTCAGCTTCTCTGCATTCGATTTCTATTTGTTAGTTAATGTTAGAAAAAATCAAATGCTGAAGTGTGGCAAGCGATCAAAGTCTAGAATAGGGGCTTCACAACTGGTTATAAAGAACTACCTTTTGAGTAGGGCTGTATTGCGGTCATTCGAGGTACTATTTTTGTAATGGGCACGGCAAACATACGAAAAAAACGAAATATCCATACATATAGAAACTGAAATTCCAAAATCCAGTATCCATTTTTGTACCTATATACATGCATCATTAGAAATTTCAACATGAAAGCTGACTTGGTTTTTTTTTTTTTAAGTTCAGCAAGACGGGTAATTTAAGCCCCCAAAATGTAAAATTAACCAAAACATCATAGTACGTTTAATAAGACTGCTTTTCCCTTTAATCAGTGCACAATGTGACATGAGGATAGGTCTTTCGAACCTGAATTTTAATTGTAGACGGTTATCTCCCCAGGTACTAATGTATAAGTATATTCCCGCGAAGCTTCGTATATATATATAATGCGCTAATTTCGGATGGAATGCATGTGTTGTAGACATAGTAAGTGTGCAAAGAAGCACTGTGATATTAGTTTTGCTGTTTGCGATAAAACATGACCTATAGATTAAGATAATCAGGGTTATTAGGTTTATCGTATTTTATTATTAAATTAGTAATGCGAATTTGTGTAATATGCTGACTTACATTGTTTTCAATTCTCCAGATGCCATAGAACCGAGAATTATTCTCAAAAATTAGAATTTTTAAATATTATTATATTTAACGTGTTATACGTGATGTGTTATGTGTTATAATAATAATAATAAACATAAATTTATATAGCGCAGCTACTATCTGTAAGCTGTATATATTAAGCTGCGCTGGTTCTGAACTCCTGTTTACTTAATTCTACACAAAATGCATGTATATTATATATATTAACAGAACAAATACGATTTTAACTTACATTTGAAGACATTTAGGGAGGGTGAGCTACTAATTTCAATAGGCAAACTATTCCAAAGTTTTGGGGCGGCAATGGCAAATACACGGTCCCCGAGAGTGATTTTGGTTTTGCCATGGGGAATTTGAAATAACAATGTATCTGTGTTATCTGTATCTGTGTTATGTGTTATGTTTAATGCTACACATTGTATATCAGATTCTATACCTTTGTGCTGTTTATTGTCAAATTATAAATCATTATTGTGTGCCAATGGAAACAAAATTTCGGTGTATTTCTAACATGGACAATAACGATGAATCTGAATCAGTATACAGTTTCAATTCCATAAAAAATTGTTTTGGAAATGGTGTTTTCGTCAGAAATATCCATTAAAACTGTACTGCCCTCAGTGTACAGAGCCCCGGATCGTGACTGATTTCCTTGATGTATTAACATGTATTAACTACATGTCAGATAATTCTAAGAATCTAATGAACTGATAACCATTATGATACGGACATTAACACTTTGGGTGCTGGGTTGTTTTGGATTTATGTGTATAACCTTTCAAAAATGTACACGTTTCTATAAAAATCCAAATGCTGTTAATACAAAACATTTTAACTTATTCAGTTGGTTCAATGTGTCCTCATCTTACGATGAAAATCATTGGTAGGAACTTCAGTGACGTTTGTCATTCAAAATTAAAAAGTATGGAACTGATTATCTCCTCGGCGCATTTGTAGGCCGATAGCATCCAAAGAGATAAGGCCCGATTATATCTTTGTGCACAATCTGAATGAGTACACGAAAAACAAACCTCACAGCCACACCCTACCAATACACAATGCAATACAATACAATACAATACAATGTATTCTTATATAGCGCATTTTCAACTGAACAGATCAATGCGCTTTACAACTTATTTAACTACATGTACATTAAACTAAGAAAACGAAAATGTTTTTAGCTCCCTTCTTAATATATGTATCGAAGCTGATAATCGCAGCTCCTTTGACAACTTATTTCAGACGGTTGGTCCACAATAATGGAAGTTGCGCTCACCAGATTTCGTGTTAACATGTGGTACACGGAGTGCTGTAGTGTCTGCAATGGCAGGCTACATTTCAAATAACAGGTAAGGTGTGATTGAGTTGTACAAAGTAGTGGTGTATTATGCGACAAATGACATTTGTAAAATAATCATCCAATACGTTTACTCATCGTTACCTTACTCAAGGGACAGAAAAAAATATATACACATAAGATTCTATACATAATGGCTTTACTACTGACCTGGGGTTGTTGTTTTGGGAATTGAAACTTGTTTTTGCGTTGACAATAAACTTGTACAGTCTCCGCCATTTATTTTCACGTAGATATGAAGACCAAATGTGGCTACATACATTTTAGGACGTGAATGAAACTTATGAGAAATAGCTTTCTGATCATCATATGTATTTTACGTAAATAGTATAGCTGTCTTTATGTATATGAGTTGTTGTAGTTAACCTGACATCTCCGCCGAATAGGAGTATGTTTTCGAGCTAAAGTAATATTTGACGTCAAAATTTATGTGTGATTGCATGCTTCCTGAATAGTATACTTCCACAGCGAACAAACTGCGTTTAAATATGAATACACCGACACGAACTTTTTTATCTCAAATTTATCCATCCGTATTATAAAAGTTTTCAAACAAAGAAATAATTTTAAACATGTTTGAGAGATTGTATGTACTGTCATAGTTAAGCACCAAATGTACTTAGTCTTTGTAATGTTGATGTTTTATGTTTTCACCATCTAATGCTCATTTTAAGTGTTATTAACAACGGTCTGTACAAGGAAAATTAAATACTATACTGTACATTACGGACGTAAATATTTGATTATCATACCGTATACTATCGCGTATTAGACTAATGCAACCTGACACGGGGGTCTTTCGAGGGGGGGTGGAGGCAGTCGCCACCCCAACCCCCGGGGGGGGGGGTACTTGCCTAGTAAGGTAAACGGGAGTGTGCCGCTCTAATATGTGACTTTTTCGCAAAAAAAAAATCTTAAACATGGGTATGGTTTTGGGGAAAAAAAATCCTTAAACATTGGTCATGATTTTGGAATTTTACGATTTATACTAGATATTTTCGCCTATTTCATCGCTAAAATGCTAAAAAAAATGCCACTTTTCTTAATAAAAACCCTTAATCGGTATCTTTTCCACCCAAATGACCCTTAAAAAAGGGTCGGGTTTTTCGACTTCAGCGGTATACCCCCATCGGAACCAAATCAAACGTAATGCAAAGATACGTTTAAAAAGCCATGCAACACACTGCAAAACCATTTAACCTGACATAGAAATGCCACTACATACGTAATTTTACATTTTTCGGCGCGCAGGAATTCCATCAAAACATTTTGGCGTGCACAGCGCGCCTAAATAATTATTTTTTTTTTCTAATTTTCCCAT
>JZLH01S0625111.1:55619-70546 GCA_001188425.1 Eucidaris tribuloides | reverse complement strand
GTGAGTTGTTTGAAGCGTTATTACGTTTTATTCAGGGTTGGCAGTTTCTTCCGCAGGCGGTTTTTTCCGCCAGTTTTCACCGGGGTTTTCCGTCCCGGAAAAAACAGTTTTTTTTCCGCTTTTCTGAAGAAACAGAAAAAACCTCCTGAGTGTTTATTTTTTCAATATATATTCAAGATTTTCATTTTATAAACTACCATAACTATAATAAAACAAGACAGCTCTATTGTTTTGTTGTTCTCCCCTGTTTTGGTTATGAATTTCTAACCATAGTTTGTTGTTTCCCTCCTATTCATGGTCACTTCTCCATGCCACTACATGTAACTGTACTCGGTTGATTGTACTTTAATGTAGCTCAGTTTATAGCATGGAGAAAAATAGTCACATAATTAGCCTTGTATAAGGCAGGGAAAAAGAAAAAATACTTTTGGGGGTCTCCTTGTCATGTTCCAGGTACTCTTTTGTATAAAACCCCATGGCAATTTACGGAGGCTCTTTTGCAATTCTTGGGGGCTCTTTTGCCATTTTGGGGGCGAAATCGCCCCGAGCCCGGCCGTGTATATTTTCCCTGGTGTGAGCTTTTGTGCCAGACATTTAAATTGGTCACCTTCGTCAGAAGTTTTAAGAGAATTGCTCTGATGCCAAAGATGTGTCAATTGCTTTTCGGAAAATATAATTATACCATGATGCTGAATAATAAAACAATAAATAGAGTTTAGGACATTTATGCAATACTTTACATGAAAAAGATCCATGCTAGCTCATGTACATAATTGTATAAACTACTTATGTGCCCTTTATTAGAGATCGTTTGGAAGGATCATTATTTTATTTCAAAACATTAATTTCTTGGATTTAGATTGTGGCAAGTAGTTTTTTTTTTTCTTTATTGTCTGTTGAATATGTTGTTGCCAGTTATATTTGTTGTAATGTATACTAATTCTCCTAAAATTACTGCATTTCATATCATTTATTGGGCCTGGAAATATTGTTTGGAGGTTTTTTCCATTTTTTTCCGGTAAAAAACAGAAAAAAGGGGTTTCTTCCAGTTTTTTCCGCCGTCCTGGAAAAAACTAGTTTTGACCGGAAGGAACCCAACCCTGGTTTTATCTTTTATTTTTCTGGAAGTGTTGTAATTTTCTGTAATATTTTGTAATATTTGTAATGTGTTTATCTTTGTTTTGGTATATGCAAACTGGCATCCTCACTGACTTTGTATTTACACAGTATGATCTTAGGAAAACTTACTTTGAACTACCAGTACTTGCAAATAGGTCCCAATAGCATTAAACGTTTGAGTGTGAAATGCGAAGTTCGCGCAGTGCCAACAGTGCACAGTTGCCAAGTTTGCAGTGCTAAGAGGTAATGATGTTCTATTGAGTTGGGAATTTGGGCTCTACTGTGTTACAAAAAAGTCAGAACTTCACTCTAATAGGTAATGATTATTTGTCTTGTGTTGTTAGGCTGTTTCTTTGGGACATTATCAATGAAATTGGGTTTTCATCAGTTACTTTTGACAGCTTTCGTCGTCATTTCTTATAATAGAACAGGACATTTACCAAACCTTTATTTCTTTGTTGTTGGCAGGGCCTGCAGTATCGTGAATCTCTTCACTGCACCCTGACAGCGTTTCACATCCTGTCTGGCCAGGGGGACGTTCTAAACATCGACCCTAGCAAATTCTATGCACATCTCTACATCACATTGCCACTGGTGCATGCAGGTAAGAAACGTTTGAATGGATCCACAGTTAGTGCCATTGTCACATATATCAGTTTTCATGCTTTTTATAGTGAAGTTTTTGGCGTATTGTAACAGGTAAACGTGTTTTTGTTTGTATGTTTACAGGAAGGATGTTTTTTTAAAAATAGGAAAACTGAAGTCAAACTTGTGAACTGAAGATTTTTTTCATTCTCCTCCAGACATGCTTAGAGACATGAAAGAGAACTCAAAGTTATATTGTTGCATCAACATTTCAACATACTCAAAATCAGAAATGACAATGCAAATTATCTAGTATGCTAAAGGAGAATTCTGGAAATTATTTTGAGAATGGAATTTACAACTACCTTTTTCTACCAAAAGAGGAGAAATTTCTTAATATTCTGCAAAGAAGATGATCCCAACAAAATAATTGCACTAGTGTCCACTTTGAAAATCAATCTGCACAAAGTTCCCATGAAACATCGTGTAGCTAGGACAGCAGCTTTGATGACAAAATTGTCCACCCTGTTAGAGATTAGTTTATGTGAATATATGTCCAAATATTTCCATATCAAATGGTTCATAGCAACACAACAAATCTATTACTATTAATGGAGGGAAATAAGAATCTCGATTTATGAATTGTCATAAAAGTAAAAAAAATGTGTACATGGCTCTTAACCCTAATCAGCCCGGGCTTTTTTGAAATTGCATAGCCCGGGGGGGGGGTCTAATTTGGCCCCCCCGTGACGATCTCGGTCGTAGATCGCGCGATCGCCGCGAAAATTTGCACATGGCATAGAGCGCGGACTGTAATCGTCCCAAGAGCTGTATGGTTAGATTTTTGAAGAAATAATTAGTCTTTCTATTTTTTAAGTCAATTAATTATGCACTATTTTATGAAAAATCAGTATTTTTTGCCCATAACTCCTTTAAAACGCTCACAGAATGTTATATTTTTGGTCATAATATTCTTTTGACATTTCTATACAATTATCTGTAAAAAAAATGCTGAATCCGAATTAATTTTGATGTATTTTATGTTTCTGAATTTCTTTATGTTATTGCTTTTCTTTGTTTTTTCGACGACTTTGTTTTTTATGTTTTTTCGATGAAATTTCTCGGCTGCACTTTTGCGATCATAATACAGAAATTTGTTATTTCAATGCAGCTATAAGTAAAAATAATTCATACAATTTATGAATTTGGGACTGAAACAACAATTTGCATGAAATAACAACGATTTCATGTTTTTGAGGATTTTTTGTGTTAGCATGCCAGTTACAATAAGTTGCGTACATGCCGGAACCGCGTACCCGGACGTCGCGAATTTGGTCCCCTCAAAAGATGCGCAAACACTTGAAAGTAAAAGTCAGCGACGCGACGTGGTCAAAAAATTTTCGGCGGCGAGAATGCCGCGAAACTTTGTCGAGGGGTGGGGCTATTTTAGCCCCCCCCCCCGGGCCAGATAGGGTTAAAAGACTTGAGTCTCGTACAAGAAATTGTATTAACCATTTATTTTCCCATCCCTTTTCATTAACCAGGAATCAGCAGTAATGATGCAAGACTCGTATGCGACTGTCTTGACATGATGATCAGCAAGCGGCGAAAACAGATCACGGTGCAGCGCGTTATGGGCTTCCTGAAGCGACTGGCCTCGGTTTCTCTCCTGGGTCTCCCCAATGGAGTCATGGCTTACATGTGTGCAGTACGCACATTCATGAAGGTAGGGTGCCAGCTATTTAACAAAGATGTTTGAGTGCACAATAACGCATATTGCATGCTGAAAATGTACACTGTATACATTTGTTGCGAGATGATAACAAAAGCTTGTACGCACTCCATAGGAAATAAGTCAGCAAAAAAAGAAATTATTGCTGGTGATGAATGCGTATCACATGACCACACTAGCGCTTTTGTGTATCAACCCGTCTTACAATATTACCTGCTGTATACAAGTCTTCGTCAAGTTAACATTTACACAAAGAATTCAGTCAAATATGTTTTAAGTTATCATGCGGAAACTAATTGGAGACGGATGGACAGACGGACAGACGGACGGACGGACAGGTGTAACACTAAATACCTCCTGGAGACTTTGTCTGCAGGGGCATAAAAATCCTTGCTGTCTAGTAGGGAAGTTTATTGCCATCCCCATCCCCCCAAAAAACAAAACTGTCAAGTTCAAACATGACCTATACTGAAGGGCATAGCACCCCTTACCTCTTGAGCTTAGTGTCTGTAACTACTATTCAAAGGCATTTCATAGAGAAAATAAGTTGACAAAGTGATCCTGAAACTTTGAAAATCCTTCAGAGATAAATCAGGGAAAGGATCAGGAATTCAAATGCTATTGAGACAAGACCTTTTAACCTGTTCCCTCCGAGATTCTGAAAATCCCATAGAGTTAACACAAGGCACATCCTGTAGCCAACGGGTTAACTTATTTAGTTGATTCAAAGTGTCTTCTTTTTAAACAAAATAAAAAATAAAAAAATCCTTTTTAATCATTTCAGTGATGTTTATCTGTAAAATTAAGAGGTCTGAAAGTGATTGTCTTCTCAGTGAACCGGTGTCCCATTGAGGTTACATGTGGGAGAGGTGGTGGGCCTTCAGTACACGGAGGTTTGAAGGCACAAGCTACGTTGTGGAGCTTCAATTAAAAAAAAAAAAATCAAACTTTGATGTTTGAGCAACATCGTAGTGTTAAATGGACAAATAAACATCCTGGAGTACAAAAGTTTGGGAAGTTATGCTTCCACTGGCAAGATATGCATGAATGAACAATTACCACTGTGGTGGAGTATAAAATTGCCCAGATCTGCACACAGTATTCTATGGGTGGAAATTACCCAGGTAAATCCTGTTAACCCGAGTACTCGTAGATTTTCACTTTTTCAAAGCATCAAATTATCATTTTGAAATACAGCTTTTTCAGGGCTTCATTTTTAGACCTTATCAAAGACAGTTCGAGCATGGAGGATTATGTAGCTGACTTTTTTTACTGTGGTCATTGTTAACTTGCGTCTTTAATGTATGAATAGAGTTGTATTTTTGTCCTTTTTTTTTCAGTGGTATCCCAAGACGGATGCTCTCCTGGACAATGAGGGTACAGGAAGTGGGACCTTCCTACCAGAGGTCAATGACCCCGAACACTGCCACGCCCAAAACACAGCATTGTGGGAGCTTCACTTTCTACAGGTATAAGTTATTCACCTATAAATTGACATTTACTAGTATCTACCTGTAAATGTTTACGGTTCCGTTGAATTGTACTTGCTTGTTGCTGTACCTTTTAAAAAGAAAAACTTTCTCTACACAACATCGTTTTTCATCATTCCTGTTGTAAGTCTGTTTGGTAGCATGCAAATCAAATACATGATCTTAAATGTAAATATGTATTTGTTTATGTAAAGTTTTCTGTTCTTTTGAAAACTTTCCATTCTGTGAAATTTACATTTTAATTATTGTTTGTACATGTTTTATTTGATTGTGGAAAATAACTTTTGACTGAAAATGAGGAATTTTATTCTGAAGATGAAAAATGGGCAAATGTTCCTCTCAATATGTCTGCCTGAGGTTCATAAGAAAATGATCAAAATTAAAGAAAATATGAAGTACAGTTTTGTTTCTTACTTCATCATATCCCCAAACGAAGTTTGAAGGGGGTATATAGGAATCAGTGTATGGTCGGGCAGTTGGGCGGGCGGTTGGTCAGTCAGTCAGTTGCAAATATCGCGGTTGGAACTACTTCCTCAGTTTTTAACCAATGTTTGTGAAATTTGGCACACACATTCTGACACATTTGAAAAATGTGTCAGAAACTGCTTTGCTATGGTAGTGGCATATTATGGCAATAAATTAGAAAAGTATTTGGGATTGAATTACTTCCTGAGTTTTTGACTGATGTTCATGAAATTTAGCACACACATTATTCGTAGTGTTAATGATGTGCACAACACATTTTATGAATTGTTGGAAACTGTGTTGCCATGGTAATGGCATACTATAGCAATTATTCAGGGATGTGATGGGGTTGCAGTATTAATCCCCTTCAGTAATATTTGTAGTTAAATACTGGGTGGCAATGAAAGCTAAAAAGTTTAATTTGGTCTTATGATGTCAAAAACTTTCTCCAGAAGAAATTTTACTCAGATTTGGAATGCTTGCAAATAAATGATACTACTTTTAATATTTTTCCCCCACTTTTGCCTTTGTGTTTAGAATCACTATCATCCAGTGGTCAGGGACTATGCTACCTATCTGATAAATGGATGTCCCACAAGCGGGCCTGGAGTTCTTCCCATGGATCTCCTCAGAATGTAAGTTTTTGTTGCTCACCTGAGCTGAAGGCTCAAGTGAGCTTTGTGAACACTTTTTTGTGCAGTGTTTGTAAATCGTTCACATTTTCATTTTCTTCTTTAAAATGAATGATTCCATTGAGATCAAACTTGGTAGGATTTATACATGTACTTAGGGAGCGGGGGAGGATGCCCAAAGGCCAGAACTAGGCAATGTTTAAACATCTTTTGTGGATATTTAATTATTGTAGCCATGTAAGAATGTCATGCTAAGGGGGAACAAGCACAATGTCACCTTCTTTACAAAAATGGATTTTCAGATTTTAACCAAACTAGGTAGGATCATCTCTATGGCAAGGGGATGCAAAGTTTTTATGCCTCCGCAACAAAGTTACCGGAGGCATCATGTTTTCGGGTTGTCCGTCCGTCCGTCCGTTACCATCTCGTTACCACGATAACTAAAGAACCACTGATCGGATTTTGATGTAACTAGGACCAAGTATGTACTATGAGGCACCAATGAACTGATTAGATTTTGGAGCTGAAAAGTCAAAGGTCACCGGGCCTAAAATATGTCTGATTTGGGCTCGTTACCGCGATTACTTGAAAACGGCTGATTGGATTTTGATGTAACTTGGGTGAATTATGTATTATAAGGCACCAATGAACTGATTAGATTTTGAAGCTGAAAGGTCAACGGTCAAAGGTCACCGGGTCTACAATATGTCTGATTTGGGCTCGTTACAGCGATAACTTGAGAATGGCCGGTCGGATTTTCATGTTACTTGGGTGAAGTATGTATTATGAGGGACCAATGAACTGATTAGATTTTGGAGGTCAAAGGTCACCGGGCCTAAAATATGTCTGATTTGGGCTTGTTACCGCCATAACTTGAGAACGGCCAATCGCATTTTCATGTTACTTGGGTGAAGTATGTATTATGAGGCACCAATGAACTGATTAGATTTTGGAGCTGAAAGGTCAAAGGTCAAAGGTCACCAGGGCTTAAATATGTCTGATTTGGGCTCATTGCTGTGATAACTTGAGTATGACTGGTCCAATTTTGATGTAACTTAGGAGAAGTATTTAATATAAGGCACAAATTTACTGATTCGATTTTGGAGGGGAAAGGTCAGAGGTCAAAGGTCAAGGCTTCATGTCCGAATTGAGCTCATTGTCGCAGTAATTTAAGAACTGCTTATTGGATTTTACTGTAACTTGGTCAACGGTCACATGGGCTTATTCATCTCATTGGTCTTGCTACCATGGTAACTTGAAGCTTTTCAAATTACATTAACTGGATGGCAGTGCGGACTGCGGAGGCATACTCATCGACTGCGCGCAGGCGAACTGCTCTAGTTTTTTTTAAATTGTTCATGTGGGCCCCATTAGTTCCTGGATATCAGGCTCCAAGGGTCAATTCCATTCCCACTCCTCCTCCTCCACCTCTTCAACTTCCTCCTCCATCTCCATCTCCTCCTCCACCTCCTCCTCCTCCACCTCCTCCTCCTCCCCTCCTCCTCCTCCCCTCCCCTCCTCCCCTCCCCTCCTCCTCTTCCTCCTCCTCTTCCTCCTCCTCCTCTTCCTCCTCTTCCTCCTCTTCCTCTTCCTCCTCCTCCATTACCTCCTCCTCCTCGTCTTCCTGCCTCATCTCCTCCGTATCCGCTTCCTTTCTCTCTTCTTCCCTTCCCCTTCTCATCCCCTTTTCTCTGTATCTTTCCCATTTCCTCTGTTCTTTCTATTTTTCTCATGTTTCTCTGATTTCTTTCCTCCTCATTCTCATCTCCTCCCTCCACCTCCTACCTGTCGTATTTCTTCTTCAACTTCTATATTCTTTAGCTTACCATCATTTCCTTCTTTTTGTCGAGCCCAATGAGGTGGAGGGAGACTAAAGGATCACTTTGGCGTCCGTCCGTCCGTCCGTCCGTTACGCTTTCAAAAACTTGAATAACTCTGTGCTAAATTCTCCAATTTCAATGAAACTTGGATGGTAGCTTGATCATATAGACTTTCAAATTTAGAAGTATGTGACGGTCACCACAAGGTCAAAGGTCACCGACAGGGGTCAATGATCTTTTTGAGCCCAATGTTAAGTTTTTGAGCAAGTTTCGTTCATGGCCTATAACTTTGCCTCCATTTGCCCAATTGAGACCAAACTTGGGTGGTAGATGTCTCATAGGGAGCTGAAGGTCACCACAAGGTCAAAGGTCACCGGCAGGGGTTAACGACCTTTTTGAGCCCCATGTCAAGTTTTTGAGCAAGTTTAGTTTATGGCCCATAACTTTGCCTCCATTTGCCCAATTGAGACCAAACGTGGGTGGTAGATGTCTCATAGGGAGCTGAAGGTCACCACAAGGTCAAAGGTCACCAGCAGGGGTCAACGACGTATTTGAGCCCAATGTTCAGTTTTTTGAGCAAGTTTTGTTTATGACCCACAACTTCGCCCCCATTTGCCCAATTGTGACCAAACTTGGGTGGTAGATGTCTCATAGGGAGCTGAAGGTCATCTAAAGGTTAATGGCATGGGTCAATGAACTTTTTGATCCCAATGTTAAGTTTTTTGAGCAAATTTAGTTTATGGCCCATACCTTTGCCCCAAACTTGGGTGGTAGATGTCTGAAAGGGAGCTGAAGGTCACAAAAGGTCAAAGGTCACCGGCAGGGGTCAACAACCTTTTTGAGCCCAATATTAAGTTTTTTGAGCAAGTTTCGTTTATGGCCCATACCTTTGCCCCAAACTTGGGTGGTAGATGTCTCAAAGGGAGCTGAAGGTCACAAAATGTCAGAGGTCACAGGCAGGGGTCAGCAACCTTTTTGAGCCCAATGTTAAGTTTTCTGAGCAAGTTTCTATGTACGCAAAACTGGGCGAGACACATTTTGGCTATCGCCTTGTACTTCTCTTTCTACTACTCTTATTTGTATTGTGTTGCATTTCTATTGAATGATTCATCTTATGTACAGGAATCCTCGAGACATTCTAAAAACGTACAATCCTAGTAACATGAAGTTCAACCCACCTCTACCACCAAAGCACTGCAAGCTCAGCAAGAAGGCTTTGAGACTCAAGGTGAGCTCCTGACCTTGTGAGAATAATCCTGCTGAAAATATTGTTTTAATCTTTTAGAAATATATACAACATTTCACCTAAATTTCATGATTTTGTGATGATGTTCACAAAATGTACAACTCTCAAAGTGTGAATTCAATGGTATGTTTTTACAATTATAATGACATTGTTATATTTGCTATTCAAGTTTCAGAATAGTTTTGGTTGATCTGACAAGTATAAAGTGTTTTGTCATAGAGTATGATATTATCATGCCAGACCTCAGACAGCAACACCAATCTCCCCAAAATTGTATTGGAATGGCATATTTGTTATTCTTAGAATAATTAGCAAGCAGATATTACTACTGTATACTGTAAAACACTATACTTTCGCGACATGAAACTTTCGCGGATACGAGCCGATGGCCATTTTGCGTGCATGAAACTTTCACGAATCATCGACCATGAAAAAATAAAATATAGCAAAATTTGGTAGGAAGAAGGAATTGGGTGTATTATCAATTAATTATCACAACAATTTATAGAAAATATTAGTTTTAATGCCTCTGAAACACGGTTTTATCAAATGTAGAAGTGCATTGTGCCCGTTGTAAGTGACCGCGCGTTATATCTCGCGAGTCATTTGACGTCTATAGTACACAGTCTTGTACTGGCATTAAAAAAAGTTGTGTATACACAAGCTTTTGCGTGCATTTTATCTTCGCGAATCTCGACTCCTCGCGAAATTCGCGAAAATTTTATGCTCGCGAAAATTTCTGGTTTTACAGTATACATTTTGGCAAAAATGTCATGAGGTCCCTGACATCTTATTTTTTTAGAAATTTGTGAAAAACTGGAACTATTTCAGAGTGAGTAAACTGTAGGGCATTAATAGATTTTAGTGGTCTATCTGAAACACACACACACACACACACCTATACGTGTAACTGCCGCCAAACGGGGACAGCAAAAAAAAAAAACACACACTCCGTATACAACATGCAATCGAGGACACACACTCCTGTGTACAACATGCAATCGGGGACGTTTGTGTATGTGTATGATATTTCACCAGTAACCGGGGACGTTGGGGGTGCACACAAATTTTGGGCCATTTTCTAAGGCGCTTTAGCGCCATCTACGTTTGATTTCTGGCCATTTGAGGGGTGGGGACCGTCCCCGTTTTCTTAACGTCCCCAATCTGATAGTGGAGTGTCATACTTACGTCCCCATTTAACAGCATTTACACACACACACACACACACACACCATCACACACACACACACACACCATCACACACACACACACACACACAGAAATTTCACTTTTCACCATTTACCAATGCCATACACTGGCTGTAATACATAAAGTCTTGTGAGATTCTGTATCTCCCATAGAGTTAATACATGTCCCATCTGGTTCCCATACCCAATGGTTCAAATGAGTAGAGAACTGACTGCGAGTATATCTTTTTTGAATACAGGAAAAGCACACTACATCCGATGAAACATTCATCCAAGACGAATTCCAGACATACCTTGATGAGGTGGAGCAGAGAATCCCAGACGGAGTTGATTTCAGTCAAGATGGTGAGATGACACCTCAAGCAGGGAGAACAGAAAATCAGATTGATGGTGTATCACCAACCAGAAGGAAGAGAAAGGCTGAGGGAATAGGACCAAGGAGGAGAGAAAAGTTGAGCGGTGGACAGGGTGTGAAAACAACTATGGACACAAGAACTGTGAGACCTAAGAAAAAAGGAAAGATCATGCAAATGGACATGAACAAGCACAGTTGTGAAAAATTAGTAGAAATGAATATTATGTTTGTGAAAACAGACAAGGTCATAATAAATACAACAGAAAAAGTAACTCCCCTTTTTTCAAAATATCATAGATTTTTAACAAAATGGTTTTGAGCAAAATAATTTGGCAGGTGTGTTCCTGCAGTCATTTACTAACTTCTGTGGGAAAATGTAATTGATGCCTTGTGTCATGTGTGAGTGAGCACATATAAAAAAAAACCAGAATTGTCACTTTCCAAAATTCACAAAGGTCATTTTTGGGGATGTGTGATACAGGATTTTTAAAAATTCTGTTTCTGGTGAATGATTAAGCCCTATTTCTGTTAATCATGTATCATTTGACCCCCTTACACCTCCCCTGATACTTTTCACTTATTTTATGGTTCAGTGAGTATAATTTGAAAATAATCATCCTTCCTAAATTTTGAAATTGTAAAATCCATTAAGTTTATTGAAAATATTTGGAATCAAATATTTTCCAGCAAAATCTTCATGTGTAGTGTGAATGTAAAAGGTTGTAACCATGTCGTGGTTGAATGAGAACACTTTATAATAAGGTGAAAATACTATAATGTACTGTTATTTTGCCATTGAAAAAAAGGACTCCTGTGACTCAAAAGTGACAATTTTTGCCTTTAATCAGTTTAGTGCATGCTCACTCATACATAACTTGACAGATTATTCACATTTAAATACAAAAGTTAGTGAATGAATATAGGAATAATCCATACCAAATCATTTTGCTCAAACTTGTTTTGTTAAAAAGTTATGGTTGTGTAAAAAAAAAGGGGTGTTAGATCAGTATCAGCCAGTCATTGCAATGTATATTAATTTAGAAGCATGGAATAATTGGGACGTATGCAGGATGTTTCTAGGGTTCATTTACGGCCAAACCATTTCATCTGCAGCCAAACGAGCAAAAGTGGGGGGGGGGGGGGTACCAACAGGAAAAGCTTTCACGGCTGAATCCATTGTGGAAAATTTTTTTTCCACCAGTAAGCGAAATGTTAAAAAAAGGGGGAGGTCCAGACAAGAATAAATTTTCATGGCCAAATCATATCTGTTCAGTGAAGCAAAACTCCAGAAATCACAATTTTTCTTTGGAAACATGTAATTTTGAAGTGATAATCCCAGTTTGGCATTAGAAATGACTTCTGTGACTTTTGAAAAGTGATAATTCTGCCTTTAATGCATGCTCAATCATATATAACTTGACGGATCAATCGCCTTTTCATACAGTAAATTTTTTTTTTTTTGGGGGGGGGGGGGTCCAGACAAAACAAAATGTTCATTGCTGAGTCATATCTGTTGGCACCCAAATAGTGAAGCGAAACACCAAAACTCACAACTTTTCTTTGGCAACATTTAATTTTGAAGTGATATTTCCAGTTTGGCATTAGAAATGCCTCCTATGACTTTTGAAAAGTGACAATTTTGCTTTTAATGCATGCTCACTCATACATAATTTGACGGATCAATCCCCTGTCCAGACAAAACTAAATTTTCATTGCCAAATCATATCCGTTCACACCCAAATAGTGAAGCGAAATGCCGAAACTCACATCTTTCCTTCGGCTACATGTAATTTTAAAGTGATATTCCCAGTTGCTTTCTCAGGTGCTTCACTCTACAATAGATTCATCGATGTTCAGCTGGTCTCGTTCCTCAAAAAAATGGAAATTTTTGCACAGAATTTACCATGTACAGTGGGCAATTCCACAGGTTGATGGACACACCAAGCACTGAATAATTTGGCTTTATCTCAACTCATGTTACATTTCATTGGTTTGATTGGCTATGATTTATGAAAAAGCAATAGGGGTCATCATGTCCACTCCAAATTTTGTTTCTGTAAGGCTGCCTTCAAGGAGAATCGGCAACCATACACAGTATGCCACATGTGGGACTAGGACCTACATATTGTGAATAAATCTAAGTTTTATGAAAAGTTATCATTTTTCCTCCAATTTTTCTCCATGAAATAGTGTAAAGCATATAATACTGCAATGATGCATGTATTTCTTTTCCAATAAAAACATATTTACGTGAAAATAACCCAGAAAATATGTCACCAGACAAAATGTAACTTGAGTAACCATAACGTGAGTAACCAATGTTGTAATTTATTCAAAATACTGTAACCCACTACATTTTGCATATAGTCAGTTTGTGACTCTCTATCAGAGTGCTTTGAAAAGGGTACAACTTTTTTGAAAGAGACCTCCACGTGAGGAAATTTTTCAATTAAGTCCTCTTTACATTTTATGCATGTCCAAATTCTGTAACGTGAGTAACCGAGACATTTCAATGATTTTCATGAAGTTCCAATTTATTTTCTCAAATGTTTTTCTTGTACAAATCAGAAGCAACATGTATGCTTTGTGATGGCATAAAGACTTTAAGCTATCTACCATTAATGATATTGCAAGAGATCAACAAATGAATCAATTTGCCTTCAAGTGTAACGTGAGTAACTGTGGAATTGCCCCAGTATGTGTTTGTTGCTCTGTGCCTTGTCCACTGCACGGCAGTTGGTGTGACATCAAATAACAGCCCAAATAATTATATCATCCATCACATAATTATTTATTATCAGTACTGTTACTTTAGCATTATGAGGTCTATGCTAATTTAATTAATGAACTTCTGGTACCACTCGCAAGCATCCACAATTGTTTTGTGTTGTGAAGATAGCCATTTAGAGAAGATTTTCATGTGGGATTCCTGTATGTCTGTGCCCAAAAGGATGTGTTTTATGATATGTCAAGAGAAATGAGATTTTCAAATACATGTTCAAAGACAATATTAAAATTGTGACAAACTGATTCTAAACTTGATCTGGATGCATGTGTATTTTGTACGTTAGTGAGTGTGTGTGTGTGTGTGTGTGTGTGTGTGTGTGTGTGTGTGTGTGTGTGTGTGTGTGTAGTGTGTGTTGTGTGTGTGTGTGTGTGTGTGTGTGTGTGTGTGTGTGTGTGTGTGTGTGTGTGTGTGTGTGTGTGTGTGTGTGTGTGTGTGTGTGTGTGTGTGTGTGTGTGTGTGTGTGTGTGTGTTGTGTGTGTGTGTGTTGTGTGTGTGTGTGTGTGTTGTGTGTGTGTGTGTACGTAGTGTGTGTGTGTGGGTGGTGTGTGTGTGTGTTTTCGGTGTTTGTGCATGTTGTATTGTGTTGGAGGGAATGTATGTCTGTACATTTTTCGTCAGTGTCAAATTAAATAAATAAGTTTTTTTTTTAAATAGTTCAGTACAACACTCCAAATATCCCAGAAAAGTCTAGGGGGGTCCCCAATAGGTTAAAATCACTACTGCCCACTGCTTAATTGGTATTTTAAACTCTGTATAAAATTAATCAACCTCCCAAAATTCATATCTGCGACTTGACTTTAGGAACACAGATCTACAACCAAATGACAGTGATGATAGAAAACAAAATAATTCAAAATAAACTTTTCTTTTAAAAACGGGTTGATTTTGGGGATAGGTTCTGTATTTCATGGATTTCATACGGAATTCAGGGTGAACTCAAACTATACATGGTGCACTTTTTTAGGGTTTAATGATTCAAAAAGATGCCTCCTCCAAAATAACACACATACAAACACGAATACACACACACGCGGGCGCGCGCAGATTAAAAAGGCCTTTGACTTGGTTTGAAGAAAAAAATAGGGCTGAATCTGATTTTTTTTTTCTGATTCAGATAATGTGTTGTGTTGACAACATACCACGTGATGTGCCACATAAGGCAGTCATTTTTATCACAATAATTTGAACAAATTTGAAAAACAAAACTTGAAAGGAAAAAAAACATATGGAAAGACAAAGATGTTTGAATATGATTAATGTGTCTATTGAGACTGTTACAATATGGACCTACTAGGTCCATGGTTACAGTAAGTTTTTTTCTTTATTATGTGGATGAATGCCATATGGGAGGATCTTCGGCAATGGGATATGACAAAAATATACCAATGGAGAATAATTAACAAAGCAGCCTAGCGACAAACATCCCGGGATCAGGGAATGGTCAGAAGAAACAAAACTGTTGAAAATGAAAACATGGTAGTTCAGCA
>JZLH01S0625106.1:19141-34274 GCA_001188425.1 Eucidaris tribuloides | reverse complement strand
TTTAAACCATGCTTTTTTTAAACATTTTCTAGTCATTAAAAGTTTATACAAAGAATTCCTGCACATCCCAAGAGTTTTGTTCAATATTTTTTTCATGAAATGATACTAAAATATCACAATCACAGTGTTGAGAAATAGCAATGTTTGTACATTATATTACAAAGTTTCTTAAACTTTAGGCAAATAGCAGGATTGGAAGAATAGCGTACGGTGGGATGAAATAATATTGAAATTATTCTAGAATCAAGTACTGTATACTGTTCAAAGCATCTACATTTTAATTCCATGGTTAATTAAATGCATATTAATTTTTAAACAATCAGTATCAGTACTAGTGTTGCGCGACTCCAGGATTTTGGGGAGTCGACTAGTCACCGATCAAAAGTCGCGACTCCGACTATTTGCTGACTCTTGGCATTCGGTTCTGTTGGTATGATCAATAGGTAACAATAAGCACACTACAGCTTATACAATGACTGTTCAGTGTCCTTCTTCAATGATTTCAGTGATTTTGATGCAAAAGCAGTCCATTGTTGTCTAATTTCATTATCAATGATAATGGTAAGTTCATTTTGAAATTATTTTTGAACTTATGTTGTTTCAACTGTGATAACGATCACTTTCTACCATTGTCCCACACATTGTCATCTATGTTTTGACTGGTTTTTATGGCATATTTATGTGATTACATGGAGTCAATTCTAGTGTTTCTAAAGTCGGAGTCGCGACTCCTTCACGATAGTCACGACTCCGACTTTTGGTGACTTAGTCGTGCAACATTAATCAGTACTCATTGTGACAGGTGAATTTGTTGTGTAGCTTTGTATGGGATCGATTTCTATCAGGACAACAGAATAATTCAATACTGGTAGGCCTATTTAAATGAATGCTTGTTTCTCTCGCTACAAGTAAACAAATCAAGACAAATCCTTCCAGCCAGGAGATATACTCCAGCTGGTGTATACATTGGTGTATGTCTCCTCAACCTATCTTGTTCTGTTGAGGTATTTTTGACTTCTACCAATAATGTTAATGGTCTTCAAGTTTCTGTACTGCTTTTTTTTTACCTCAATCCCATGGACAGTCTCAATTTTTAGAGTGTGATATTCATAACTCCACCTCCCGAATCATGTTTTACACTCCAAGCCATACACATGAGGAAATGGGACATGATTTGGGAGAGACATGATTAGAAAACACCTCTGCAGCACCTTTTGAATTAGGGTTGCAAAATTCCCGGGAATTTTCAGTGCGGAAAATTTCCATGGGAATTTTTGGGAATTTTCCGGAAATATTGGGAATTTTCGGCAACTTTCAGAAACTTTACATATATTCCGACATGTAGCATTTGAATTTCAAAATCATCTTACATCAGAACTGTCATGATATCGAAACATTTACTTTAAGAAAAAGAAGAAAGGAGATATGACAATGTAATGTAAAACAGTGATTTATGTTTGTTGTTTGTTTATTTAGTTAAATAATTATTACTTGACTCGTAACTTAACTCTTAACGTGCCAGACAAATTACAGCTCTATGGACATTGTGTGTTTTGTGTGGTGCATATTTGCGACTTTGGCACGTTAAGAGTTAAAGGGAGAAGGCGCCAGCAACTAACAGGCATAAGTTAAGAAAATATTGGAGTTCTTGCCAACCAATCACATTGCACGTGCACAGGTCTGAGCTGGCCATGCGTGACCGATGCATGCCACGCGACGTGTGTTATCCACACCGTGGTAATGTATGCACTGTTTGAATTGATAAGCTCCTCCCCCTATAGCTGTTTCTGCAAGTTTTGTCTTAAGATAATACTTACAAAGACGTAAAATAAACACAAATTAACTAATTTATAGGGCTTTGATGAGGGTGAGTATCACACAGTACCCCTTATTTAGGCTGTTTTTGTCACGATGTACCATAATTCTCACAATACTCACAATGTCATTTTTATTCTTAACTTATGCCTGTTAGTTGCCGGCGCCTTCTCCCTTTAACTATGTATTTGCAATGTGTGCGTAATATTAGCTCAACCAGCCTCACTTGTGATACGTGCCAGCATGGTGTGATAGTGCAATCCAATTTTGTGAATTAAGTAGTAATAAGATAGTAAGTCTACTCATTGAAATAAACATGTCAGTGAAATTTTTCACTTCATTCATATGCACTTCCCAGATTTTACAATTACAGAGTGGGATCAGATAAGATATACTGCAGTGTACATCTCATCCACGCGTGTGTACTGTGTGTAGTTATATTGTTCTCTAGCTCATTTGGGCTGATATCCTCATGAAAGGCCCATGCAAGCCGAAAGAGAGGTAAAAACTATTTTATCCATGTGAAGAATTGCTATAGAACAGAGTTCTGAAGAAATTTTCCAACAATTCAATAATTTACCAATTAATATGATAAAATTGAAAATTCCCCAAATTTCCAAAATTCCCAGCCCAATGAAAATTCCCGAAACTTTCCATGGAAACTTTCCAACCCTTTGCATCCGTAGTTTGAATTTCACAATTTGATTTGCAATCATGATTCTAGATTCCTTCTGCACACAGGTAAAAATACCGTAATCACAGTGATTGGCAATTGCAACTAGAAATATCTCTGAAGGCAGGTCTCGACAAAAACTTTTTATTTTGCCTGCCAAGTCTGGCATTCGAATGTTAGATTCAAGTGCCCCACAGTAAAATCTTAATGCCCGATCTGGACGCAAGTAGCTTTTGTCTTGCACATCTTCACCCCAAGACAAATATTTGTGCCAAATTTCATGAGCATTGGTCAAAAATGGAGGAAGTAGTTCGATCTGCAATATTTGCAACGGACGGATGGACCGACTGACCGCCCGCCCGCTCAACCATATGCTCATTCCTACTTTGTATATACCCTATTCAAACTTTGTTTGACGGGGGTATAATCAGTTTTGCAATCATGTTTGGGCTGCCGTGAGAAAATGGCCTAGAAAGCAACGGACATATGCATTCTACACTGGCCAAGCCAGAAAAAACAGAAGCCAGCACATCTCTGTTGTCAAGCTGTCAGACCGAGTGATATATCTCTGTATCACTTTATTAAAACATAATATTACATCTCCCACAACTTGTAACATGTGCTGGGAACATACAGGCACAATCCAAAACCCATCTATATTTCAACACATTTCCAGCCACGTACATGTACTAAATATGATAATCACAATGCCATATGAGCGCTGATGGCTGATGTTTGGGGGGGGGAGGGGAGGGGAGACCGTAACATTCAAGGTAGTCTCACATCAAGACCCTAAACGGGAATCATATCATATGACATACACATGACAGATAGAATTATCACTACTACTACTGGAGAAGAGGCGGCAGAGGGGGAGGGGAGGGGGAGGAGGAGCAGGAGGAGCAGGAGGAACAGGAGGAGGAGGAAGAGGATGCTGATGCTGATGATGATGGAAGAAGGGGAAGAATGAAAGAAAAAGAAGAGGAAGAAAAAGAAGTAAAAGAAAAAGAAAAAAAGTAGAAGAAAAAAGTAGACAACAAAGGAGCAGATGAAGGAAGAAGAAGAAGAAGAAGAAAAACAAAGAAGAGGAGGAGGCAGAAGAAAATGATGGTGATGATGATGATGGGACCATGATCATTATCATCATCATCATCAAAAATAAAGTAACTACTGTTACAGTGATGCTCATTACTTTTGAAATTTCATGCCAGTAGCTGTTGCACAAATTTGTAACTTGGTTCACCACTGTCTCCACATTATATACTGGTACATTCATACAAATTTCCAAAATCCAAGGAATTCTGCATAATTAATCATACACATCTATCATGTGCAAACTCACACACACACAAATTGTTTGATGGGAATAAAGATCCATTATGTAAAATGAATACAAATAATCATTTAGTCCAGTGCAGAAACATTTATGTTAAGTTCAGAAATTTACCACAATTTATCAATGTATCTGGAGACAAGAATACTTACTCTCTTTACAAATTTTAGGTATAACTCAAGTTTATTGTCTGTGGAATCACTTGTAGGGAGGTTTAAAATTATTCTTGTCAAAGATATTGAATTAGTAGCTAACAACTGATGTGAATTCAAATAGTCCAGAAATGATCATAATGAACTCCAAGCTTCAGACAATTGTTGAAGACAGACAAGTGAAACTAAAAAGTTTTGGTTCTGCAATTCGCATATTTAAACGTCTGTGACATAGACTAGCCTTCTCCAGGTCCCACTAATGGTTTGTCCATTCTGTGGGTTGTTTGACTTGAAATCTCACCTAGCATAGTGGGTATGAATGGGGGTTGATGTTGTGTCTGTCATATTGACAATTATTGGACGCTCTTTGACATGATATATTTATAGCCCATTGACTACATGTATGTGAGAAGAAGAAAAAAAAAACTCTCTTTACAAATTGAATTTCTCTATTTGACAGTATCAGTTTTCGGATGAAATTATGACTTTTCTTTTGTCATTAGACAAACAGGAAATCACTTCCTCAGTGTTTGTCCAGCGGGGTTTATATTACTTGGTGATCTTTGGGGCTTCGGTAGAAATGAACAATTATTTGTGCAAATGCTTTAAACTCTTTCTTCTTTGCTTATGCTCATCATCATGATAACATCAGCTACTTCGTCAACAACTACTTCAATGGCAATCAGTTTATCTGATGACAGTTTATTTTATTTTTGTTATATGTTACGAGAAAAATATCATTTTCACCCATGTTCTGCGAAAAGAATTCAAAATTGTGAGATCATATCAATAACTATCAATGCATGAAATTACTGTATGTTTCATTTTTTAAATAGGCCTATATTACAAAAAGAATATCATTTTCACTCATATTGTGGTTCGAGAGAAAAATAAAAGATGGACGATCATCATGTATCAATAACTATCAAAGCATGAAATAACTTTATGTTTCATTTTTGCCATACACTAAAAGGAGAATATCATTTTCACCAGTATTCTTGGTTTGAGAAAGAAATAAAAATTGGGAGATTTTGCATTATATACATGTATTACAAGACCTAGATTTAATTTCATCTGTGCTCAGATCTGTTTAACAAAGGAATTAAAGATTGGAAGATAGAGCTTTCATTCTTTGTTGTGTAAAAGACTGTGGGAAACTTACAGGGAATATAGATCTGGCAGAATATGAAAACAAAATCAAAAGTAGAATGTTTTCCTGAAAGTCAAAAATGTTAGGAGGACATTGTCAAATATTGTGTTTTCCAGTAGTTCAATATTGTATAGATTTGCGGAACTTTAAATATATGCGAAATTTATTATTAATCGTTTTCACTTCAAAAGTAACAAATTCTAAGACTAATTTTGCTGTTTCATAAGCTAAACTAACCTGATTTCATACCAATGACATCATTTTCTTTAAAAATGTACAACTGTGAAGTGTGAAGCTACATGAACTACGGTGTATATGTAGCTGTTAGTGCAATGCAGTCTATCACTTTACAGATCTGTAGCCAGCAAACACATGATACAACACTGCAAAGCCCACAGTGTGGAAGTCCTTTTGCAACAAATTTTTTTTGGAAAAATGTTGTTGCTTCGATACGTACATTGCCAGCAATCAGGCATCTGCTTTTTGATGTAGGGGGTATACTATGAAATTGTTACACATTGCATACACTTGCATACATACCAGGGTAGGAATTAATTTTTATTTTTGAAGGGCGATTTTTTTTTAGGGCCTTGGGGCTATTTCTGAATTTTGGGGGGCTATTTTTCTACCACTGGGGCTACTTTTTCTTTGCACATCAGAATTGGAAGAATGCAATGAAAGATTGCCGATGTTTTAGCCATTTTAGCCGGTGCTTCATCCATAAAAGCAACCATTTGATTAATTTTTGTTTCAATGCCATAATAAACAAAAATGTGAAATTTTTTCATAGCAAATCTGAGGGCGATTCTGAAGGAAATGGTCGCCCCCCAAAAATGGGTTTTGGGGATTTTACATTACAGGGCGATTTGGGCTTTGCCAAGGGCTAAATTGCCCGTCGCCCCGAGTTATTTCCTACGCTGATACATACACATCAAAGAGAATGCACCTTGTACAATTTGCAATACTTCAAACACCGCGAAAAGCCCTGCGCGTTAATTTCCCAAATTCCTATCATACATTCATAACTACGGTTCATCTTCTCCACATGACCCAACACAGCGAGAAGCATTCCCCGACTATTTAAACCCAACTTTGAAAAGTTAGCTTTACGGCATCATTGAAATGCAAATCATCCCCGTTAATACTCCGTGACCCCCGACCCCCACCACGCTCTAATTTCACGTGAACCTCTTGTAACCTCTCCGCTCGATTGTCATTCACCTTTCGGAGGGAGTAGCTCGGAGTGGCAGGTACAAGTGTAAGGATGTGAAAATATGCAGAGAGGGGGAAATGTGCGACTTTTGCAGCCTTCCAACCTGAACCCCCTCTACTGTTCGGCCATCTTATTTGTCAAACTACAGAGGGCGTCATGGGATTAAGTCTATTACAACACATTGAATGATCTTTCATTCATATCATATCATCATCATCATCATCATCATTATTCTCATCATCACCATCACCATCATCATCAAAAACATCATCATTATTATCATTATAATTACTATTATTTCTATTATTATTATTATTATTATTATTGTTCTTATTCATTGTTATCATCATCATCAACATATCACAAATATTTCTTCTGCAACAAAGGATAATGCAGACATAAATCTATCAGAAAAATACATAATATAAATTACACAAAACAGTCACATAATAGTTGCCAGGAAAGAAACATGAATGCAATAAATTCTGATCCAAAGGTCATCTTTCTCAATGGGTATGAATGTATGATTTTTTTTGGGGGGGAGGGGGGGGAGTGGTAGATATACTAAATAGTAAATATAATACGCTACAAAATAGCATACTAACAAGCAAAATAAGGGATTCATCAGTTTTTGATTATTTCCCAATTCCCTCTCCTTTTTGGGCAGGCATAACAGAGGGTCACAGCTAACCCCTCTCTCCCCCCCCCCATGCATGCACTACTGTACTGCTGAAGCTGATTAGATGTGGTAAATTTGTAATTAATGAAAGTACAGTCATCTGATAATTCTCAATTAAAAAACTTTTTGTTGTTTTTTTTCTCTCTCTATTTGTTTGTTGAAAGAGGGATCTTAGCTGTGTCTATCAAAATTATATGTCCCTTTTAAACATTGCCAAGTAAATTAGAGAAAAAAATGCAAAGCTTTTGCAGCATTTCAGAAAAGAAATAAGAAAATAGAAAAGAAAACTACCCGTTTTATATCTATTTACACACTATTACAATCAAACCTGGTTTAGCAGACACCTGTCATTAATACATGCAAAGACTTTTTTCAAAATTATACACACGTCATAAACAAATCTAGGAAGAGTGGAAAAACTTCTTTTTCTCACAAATTTCAGATGTAACACTTGTACCTCAATTCTACATGTACATTAGCTGTATAATGAGGGTACAGCACTCACCCCACTGCAGCTTACAGTATGAAGTACCATATAAATACCATTAACTCACTACGGTACATGCCATCTATGAAATAATTGTCTATGACACTACCACCGACAAGCGAGGACTCACAACATCTTCATTCATCCCGCGACTTGGTCCGCAAATCCTCTTCAAATAATCATCAGAAGACAGACAGAGACGGAGAGACAGAGAGAGAGGTGACGGCGACCGATTCGTCCCACCAGACGCCGGGTGACATCGGGGTTAGAACAATAACAAACACGAGCCTTAAACCATCCACAAACACACCGACTTCTCGCTTCTAGAGATGTCCTAATTTGATTTCCATCTACAAGGTGGCGTTTCACGTGTTTTGTGGTTAAACTATTTGAATTTGATGAAAATACTGCAATTATTTACTAACTGTGCTCATACAATTTACAGTCATATCGCAAGAAATGCCAAAAGGGGGAATAGATATCTATACAATTACATATCATACAAAGATATGAATAAATAAAAACCAAAAAACACACAATATGGATAATGCTTCATTTGACAGACCTTGTTTCAAATGTAATGGTTATATTTACACAAGATTGGCAATATACATGTATCTAGGTAAGCAAAGATTTATCAACAATATATTTCTTAACTACATGTAAGTTATTCAAACAAGATCCTGAATAAATGAAGAAATAATCAAATACTTCAATTAATACATGTAGGTATAACACATTCATTAAGTCATCAATAAATGAGTTATACCTTCCATGATTAAAATAATAATAAAATCAAAATAGGGTTGGTAGATTTAAATCAACTGATTTTAATAAATAATTTAAATAGTGAAAAAAATTGATTTGAATTTTTTTTTTTAAAAGCTGATACATATCTTGTGTGACAAAAATGGTGGAAAACCACACACAAAATTCATATTGATTTTTTTATCTATCTTTTTAAATCCAAAAAGTTGACAATTAAGAGTTAAATATGATGGATTAATTCAAATCCTATTAAATCAACTCCCTTTTTTCCACTTATGGAGGAATGTTTGGGATGATTACAAAAAGGAAAAGAAAATTAATATGTTATAAACAAAAAAATGTTTGTTTTAAAATAAAAATTACCAATCCCCGTTGAAAACACAATATTTGTTAAACAGTTACGTGCCTAGATGGCACTCAGAGTATTAACGAACTACTGACAAGAAAAATGAAGAGAGGAATACACCTACCACACTGACGTAGGGGCTGGTGGTGGATGATGATGATGATGATGATGATGATGCGGGAAGTGGACAGAAGGAGCAGCCGCCAGCGAACATCTCACGACCACCGGATGTCAACCTCCTCTGCTATCCACAACAATCACGGAATGATCGTCAATTTTCTCGGCCGGGGCCTTGAAAAGATTTAAATGTCTTCTCAATCGCACGTAGTCGTACAAATTTCAGCATGGAACTTTTGGACGAATACTCAGAATTTTTGCTGAGTTGGAAATCAACAAAGTAAGTCAAAGTTCCTGAATTCTACTTGCTACAATTGTTTCCAATCTCTAGTCGTCACTTTATAAGATGGAATGCGATTTGTGATTCAACAACACAAACAATCCATTCAACAGCAAACTGTCAGCTGGAAACTGATTCAAAAGTTGATTGTTTTGTTTTGTTTTGTTTTTAGTTTATGGCAAACTTCAGATTTACGATTCACACTTTTCTGTAATCAGTTGAGTTTCTCAGATTGTCAGCATTCAGCCTTACATTCAAAGATGCACCAGATAGTACAATACAGTTGCTGAAAGAGAAAAATTGTTATTACAAACTGCAGTTCTTCAGAGGTAACCAAAAATTCACATCAACTTGTTTCATATAATTTTCACTTCAGCACTAGGTATCCGTCTCCAGTGTAACATTCAGAGTTAGATTCAAAGATTCACAGTTATAAAAGTAAAGCACAGTTGTCCAGAGCGAAATGTACATCAAGCTGTTTCACATAATTGTCATTTCACTGGTTGATATCCGCCTCGTTGATTTCTCCTGCCGCCGCGAAACGAACGAAGCTGGAGCGGATTCTTCGAAGAGAGATGCAAAGAGGAGGAGAGGTTTCATCTGCAACACACAGTAACCAGTAAATAGCCGTCACATTGACCGCAGTGACATTTCACAGATGACTGTCGCCCGTGTACATTTCACAAAAACTTAACCGGTTGACCCCCCGGGTTCCTTATTACATAGCCACTTGTTTAAAGTTGCTCTATCGAGGCCGAAATGAATAGCGCCCTCTTTTGACTAACTGATAAATATGGGGGAGCAATGCTACCCTACATTAATTGGAAGAAGGAAGAAAGTGTTCAATCAGTCAAATTTGTGTTATTGACGTTTTCCAAATATCCTTGGCACGCTGAAGTACCTCCGAGCCAAATTTGGAGAAGAAATTATACTTATTCTAGAGGAAGAAAACATATTTAGATTTGAATTAAATTGATGTGAAATTGTATTGTTGCCAATATGTAATAACATAAATTGCTCATTTATGAGAAATTACCCTTTTTATATTTGCTTCCTTGATTGCAACAGTAAGGCAGAAAATTTCCCACAAAACCATATTAATATCTTGAAATTGCGTGATCAAATATAGCAGACATTTTCTGCTATCAGGCTGTATGCTAGGGCATGGTAAAAACTGCATTTTATGAATTTATTCTAGTATTTTCAGACTCTCTCTCTCATCCTCTCTTCAGTTGAATTACCCCTTAACAGTGGGTCTTTCATAGTTAAAGATCAAAGTTAAGAATAAGCTTCCTGAATCAAACTTTATTGTAGTTTTCATGTACAAGTGCATGTTTGAAAGATACCCATTTACTTCTCCAGCACAATTTAGTTGTCTTTTGAAGTTACTATTTTTTTTTATTCCAGGCTCAAAGAAAGTTGCTTTTAATAGAGGTAGAAAATTCAGGAAACACATCAGTGAACATTTGAAGAAAAAAAAAATCAGACAAATAAGAATAACAACATGAACTTTTGAAAATTTCAAAGATGATTACAAAACTGACATTGCTGTGACATTCACTGTGAATTACCTTCCACTTGTTTTGTACACAAAATATCCCCAAAGTTTGGACAAACTTAGTTCACATTAGAAATCATATAAAAATGTGTTAGTTTGAACATAGGCCCTACTTGTTGTACAGGGATGAAGAACATGTTTCTTTAAAGAAATTGAAACTTCATTAATATTTTTGTGAAAAGCAAATGGAGGTTTTTTGCTTGTATAGAAAATTGTAGAGTAGCCAATTTGTAATGATTGTACTTTTTTTTAATAAGCGTAATAAGCCTAAGTTTTCTCAATTTTTCACTGATCTGTTTCCCCAATTATACTACTTCTATTCAAAGCACCTTACTAAAAGCCTGGAAAAGGAATTCCCCTTCAATACGGATAACCTCCTTCCCTTTCACTTTCAAATATAATCTTGAAGTATTAACTACTTTCTAAAGCCTCTTAAACTTTCTTGATTTGTTAATTTACTTTCTATTGCACTTTGCAGCAAAGAAACAAGTCTACAAAGTAATGGTTCTGATTTAAGGAAGTATATTGGGGGGAGAAAATCTGATAAATCAATCAAAGAAACTAGAGCAGTTCGACTGCACGCAGTCGATGGGTATGCCTCCGCAGTCCGCACTCCCATCCAACTGATGTAATTTGAAAAGCTTCAAGTTACCATGGTAGCAAGACCAATGAGATGAATAAGCTCATGTGACCTTTGACCAAGTTATAGTAAAATCCAATAAGCAGTTCTTATATCATCGTGACAATGAGCACAATTCAGACATGAGGCCTTGTGACCTTTGACCTCTGACCTTTCAACTCCAAAATCAAATTATTAAATTGGCGCCTTATATTAGATACTTCTCCCAAGTTACATAAAAATTGGACCAGTCATACTCAAGTTATCACAGTAATGAGCCCAAATCAGACATATTTTAGGCCCGGTGACCTTTGACCTTTCAGCTCCAAAATCTAATTAGTTCATTGGTGCCTCAAAATACATACTTCAACCTACTTCAATGAAAATCCGACTGGCCATTCTCAAGTTATCGCTGTAACGAGCACAGAAATCAGACATATTTTAGGTCCAGTGACCTTTGACCTTCCAGCTCCAAATCTAATCAGTTCATTGATGCATCGTAATACATTCTTCAACCAATTTACATGACAATCCGACTGGCCGTTCTCAAGTTATCGCTGTAACAAGCCCAAATCAGACATATTTTAGGTCCGGTGACCTTTGACCTTTAACCTTTCAGCTCCAAAATCTATTCAGTTCATTGGTGCCTCATAATACATACGTCAACCAAGTTACATGAAAATCCGATTGGCCGTTCTAAAATCATCGCGGTAACGAGCCCAAATCAGACATATTTTAGGCCTGGTGACCTTTGACCTTTCAGCTCCAAAATCTAATCAGTTCGTCAGTGCCTCATAGTACATATAGGGCGAGAGCCTGCTAACCTCTCATTTACCCTCATCCATGACGGCTTACAGCCAAAAGATTGATGCCCTGTCCAGAGTACCAGTACTATCTTACTGTGAATTGAAGAAAATGATAGTCAGCTGAACCCACCAGTGGTCGGGTTGATCCCGTAGACCCGAATTCAAGGTTATGCTTACTCTAGTCCACACATAGATTAGTGTAGTTTGCCGTCTTCAGTGACCATGATATAACTGACAGCTGCGACGACGGTCCATTTTTCTCGTATCGCGCGCGGGTAATTTCATCCCATTTGCGCAATGTTTATTTATTATATCATTGATGCTAAGTGCGCGCATTACAGACAAAATGACGCACTCGCGTCACACACATGTCATATACAGTCACGAAACGCCAACAACCGCACTAACTATTGTGTGCACGACTAAGGTATGACCGCCGTTAAATTCGCCTGGGGACTGGAAACCGACCCATGGGGTCGCAGCTAACATAATCTCTTTCATATCAACATTATAGTCTACTATGCTCATTTGATGGGTCAATCTTTTGGTCATCGATGGGTAAAATAGAAACTATGCTAGCTCTCCACAGACTAATACTTGTCCAGTTACACTCAAAATCCATAGCAGTTCTTAAGTATCGCGGAATTATCGTGGTAGACCGAAACGAACAACAGACACACGGACTCACATCTTGTGTGTTCCTACTCGACACCCGACAATCCCGAAACCATATGCCTCTGGCAACTTCGTTCAACATAAAATGTTTCACCACAAAAATCAATATTACAAAGAAACAGTGGTTCACTGACTTCTTACCTAGCAGAAGGTATTTCTGATGTCAACCATTTGTTTAGATGCTCTGTTTCAATATCGCACATTGCATTTTTCTAAAAGTAGACTTTATTCAGCTGCATTCAGAACACGCATTGCTTGTCCATGCTTTGAAAATAATAATACGTGTGTTGGATAGCAGTTGAACGATAATTCTGTTCGATAAAGTGTTGAATACTTAAAACACTAGTTTCAAGCATCACTTGCATTCTGGTTTTATTTTATTTTTGTTCCTGTTTTGTTTTTGTTTCGTGTTTTGTTTTTTGTGTGAGTGTGTTTTGTTGTTGCTATTGATTTTTTGGTGGGTAATTTGAGTAAAGGGTTTTGAGGCTTTATTTTTTTGTCTTCATTTTGTAGTGGTTTTGTTTGTGTGTGTGTGTGTGTCTACATGTATATGCATGATTTTCCCCTTTTTTCTTTTTCTTCCTAATTTTATAATTCCTCCTGAAAGTACCAAAATCAATGCATATATTGTTTCAAATTATACCCACCAATTATTATTTTTTTTACGATTGATAGCATTTGATCATTTTTGGGAAGTACACAACAAAGTTCAAACCTGTTGATTTAACTAAATTGGTATCACAACAAGTAATAAATACTCAAAGTGAATATATGCATTGTGCATTTGTCTTTAAATGATTGGCAATTGTGTTCATATTTTGTTTTAAATCACAACAGCAGAAGTTTGAAAACAACCGACAAATGTGATGAAACATTTCTGTTTGTCCGTCCTGCAGACAATTTGAAAAACATGGTGTGATATTTACATTCTCACCATTTTAACCTTTGACCGCAGACACACTTTTACACTTCTCCATGTACCGAACTCTCATTCACTGCCTAAGTGCTGATAAGATAATTTGTTATCATCACCTTGCACATTGCTATATCTTTGGCATTTATCCAAAAGTTGATCTACATTAAAACCCAGCAAAATATTTTGATTGTGAGATTTTCCTCACCAACACCCCCACCCCCCCCCCTCCTTTCCAAAAAAGGCATTTGAACAAATTTATAAAATAACACTCCCTTGTAATGCATGTTTGTTCAAATATTAGACCCACAGGGTGTTTTTTATCAAATTGACACACATTTTTGAAGGGGTTATTATCTACTGCTGGCTTTAAAATGCTGTAGTTTTATGTTTATTAACATTGTTACATGTAATATCATTTTCTGATGTATGTATTAATTCATTCATTTAGTCAGTTACTTACTTACTTACTTACCTACTTACTTACTTACTTACTTACTTACTTACTTACTTACTTACTTACTTACCGGTACTTAGTTGCTTAGTACATTAGCTCATCTGTTTGTTTGTTTATAATTTAGTTTATTTATTTTAAATTCTTAATCTGTAGGCCTATATCTTGTCTGAAATCTACATTTAGCATTGTAGCATTGTACATGTACGTGCATACAAACGGTTGGACTGGCAAAATGAAATTCCTCCATCAAAACTGTGTTGTAACTTTGACAGATTTTTGTTTGTATATTTGGCTAAAATTCTATTTAATCCCCCTTCTCATGTTTGACCAAAATGAACTATTACAACTCATGCACGATTGCCCAATGACCCAAAACATTTAATCAGATGTGTACAATCAATGCTGTCAACTTTGGAGTGTTATTTTCAAAACTAAGATTGTTTGTTCTACAAAAAGCTGCCCTTTCAGGCTTTAAGCCATCCACACAGACATTCATGATCGAACTGACTGACGTTATAATATTTACCTCCGAGATATGAACCACGGCTGCTGCGTTCGTTCGTTCGTTCGTTCGGCCGGCAAACTCACTAGCATCCCAGCGCAGCGTATCAATTTTTCACCCCTCCAGCTCTCCCTGGTAACACCACAGCCTGCCGTGTATATGAGCATCAAGCACTGGCTTCCAGCGATGCCAATGCAAAATAACTTTTTAATAAAATAGCTTTGTGTTCTTAGATTAAACAGAAACACCTATTTTTTTTTCTATAAAAGGCTTCAGTACCTTTTGTTTTCATGTGCACAAGAAAGATCTTTGAGTAGGTTTCACCCTCCCGTTTCGGTGCTCGAAGCAACTCGTGTTATGCTGACATGCTTTGGGTGGCATACACTGAGCAAGACGTGTGGGGGAAAAGCCCCCATGTTACACCTCGCACTAGTCTGAACCTGACAGGCAGTATTTTTCAACGAGCCATGGCCAGGAGTTAGGCGGCGACGGATTATAGAGCAAGCGGCAGAACTCGGCCAAAGATTGAGAGAGAGGGGGAGAGCACATAAGGGAGTGAGAGAACAGAAGAAGGAGGAAAAAAAACCAAA
>JZLH01S0625092.1:5891-16215 GCA_001188425.1 Eucidaris tribuloides | reverse complement strand
TCACATTAAATAATTACTGAGCCTATGCTTTGACATGTCTGCGCGGCTGTAAATTTGAACTAGACTATCTGATTTTAATGTAATCTACACACCACCAAAAATTTCAAATGCCTCTTATATACAGTGTTATGTCATCTTCTTAGTTAACCGGTCTGGAAAAAAGATTCTTATGCGTATTGCTCCAGCTCCAGACTTCGTCCTGCATGGCTTACAAGCACTCCTAACAATAAGTCATTAGGCATTAATAAGTAGGGATAACGGGGGAGTACATGTATTAGAAAGCAAGTGATTTGTTTCAAGAACTACATTGACAATTGTTTAAATGCTAATTAAACGTGGCCTCGGCCAGCCACTGAATGTACATACCATTTTCACATCAATCTCCCTGTAAACCAGTCTTGCACCGTGCACTGTAAAATCTGCGCAAATTGTCTTCACAAGTCTGCATTATGACAGGCACGGGTTACTCCAGCGCAATCTGCACACAATAAATAGAGGCAAATACATACTGATATAATACATACCTGACATAATGACCATGACCATTTACTATTACCATTCAACCACATTTGTTTTTATAAAACATTGTAATGGAATTACTTCGAACATTACATGACCCTGCTAATCTGTCGGTGAAAACATGACATCATGGCGCTTATTTTTATTAGGACATCGATCCACATCGAAATCCAACCAATTTTCAGACAATTCGCTCACCCAATCCCCTTCGAATTTTTTTTTAACTCACACCAAATGTATTCCCCAAACAATCTGTAACGAAAAAATTCTGTGACATATTCGCCCCCAAGGTTATATGTGATCCCTCACCACGATTACCCTTGATAAAAATCGCATAGCCCAAAGCTAAGAAAAGCCACCAATATCATATTTATGATATTAAGGTTACATGGTATAAGAGTGAAGTGTTCTAAAAATCAATATGTTTGAGACCTGTCACACTGCTAGAACAAAATTTAATATAATTATATTTCAACCCCTGAAAATAACCGGGCATATTCTGCCCGGTCTACTTATTACCGGGAGCGGGGCCATTAGCCCCCCCCGCCCCCCCCCCCCCCCCCCCCCCCCCCGAGATACCTCGGCCGCATATCGCGCGCATCGCCGCCGAAAATTTTCACGCGCATATACATGTAGGCCCCGGATGTAAAGCCTACAAGACCTGTATAGCTGAATTAATCAAAAAAATTATTTCTTATAATTATTTAATAAATTAATTATGCAAATAAGTGTATAAAATTTATTGTTTCGCCTATATCTCACTTACATAGCTAGTAGAATGCTAATTTTTGGCTTGAAAATATTCATTTTGACAATTTCTAACAATTATCTACAAACAAATTTGCGAATCAATATTCAATTTCCCTAATGTACTTTTACTGTTTTTGTAGAATTTCTTATTGTATTTCTTTGTTTTTTCATCTTTTGTTTTTTTATTATTTTTTCAATGAAATTTGTCGGCGGACACCTTTTGCCCCGATCCATAAACAGCATAAACTTACATCCATTTCAGCCCCTGTGAAAATTAAAAATATCATCATTATGATTTGGCTGAAAACCTACAATTTGCATTGATTTTGTACCAGCAAAATCAGTTTTTGAGCAATTTTGGAGCTTGCCATGCCATGTACGCCCAAAAAGTCGCGCGCGTCGAACGACGTACGTCCCGCATCTTTTACGAAAACTGGTCTTAAATGAAGCGCGAGACTTGAAGTAAAAAGCACAGAACGGGCGCCCAAGGTCAGAAAAATTCCGGATCAGCGTTATCGCGAATTTGTCGGGGGGCGGGGCGATTATCGCCCCCTCCCCCCCCCCCCCCCCCCCGCCGATATGATTCAGGGTTACACCCAAAGCATTCTGTTTTTCATAAGATGTGCGACTTTATCAGGGTATCGTTCGGTGACAGTCACATATTGCTACTAAGATATCTGGTCACACCTTGCAACACACACTCAAGCAATTGGGGTTTTATCAAATTTTAGCAATTTTTGATAAAGCCTGAATGCTAGCCAGGGCAGGTAGACAAGTTGGAGCATTCCATTCGTGGGGAAATGAAAAACTCATGCCTTCTACAATAACATACATCTTACAGCTATGCACAGGAAGGTCATGAAAAATGTGTTCAGGATCAAGTTGTGCGCAGTCGTTGCCGACGCGTCTCTTAAGAACTGGCTCTACGGTCTCAAGACCAGCATGCTTTTTCTTGGTTCCGGTCTCCGCGTCTCAAACTCTCTGATCTTGGTCTTGGTCTCGAACCTCTGGGTCTCGTCATCATGGTTATGTTACACTTTATGGACTTTTTGACACTAAGGTTGGCCTCTGTATGAAGATGCTTTGATATTCTTCTTCTATTTTTGTACTGTCAATACCTCTATACATAGTCTACCTCTCACCATCAAAAAGAATTGTGAGACCCTCTTCAGTACCTGGCAATAAGAACTTTAATTTTGGTTAGTTACGTTACATAAGTGGACATGGAAAAAAATTGTAAGATTTTTTCCCTAAAGATTGCTCAAACTATGTTGATCTAAAACAAACCGTTGCACTCATGTTAGAACTGATGCATGGGCAAGTCATTTCATATGAAACATTTTAGTCATAGCTTTCATTATTTTTATGGGAACAGCAAAAACCTGGTTAGTTACGTTACACTTTGTCCATGCATAAAAAAATTGCATTTAGTTATGTTTTTTCTCACACATAATGTTTATGTAGGGCTTCATTCATTTGAAACTGAAGTGCAGGAGTGTAATACTGTCCTAACAAGCACTAGGTCTAACTCATTTTACCCTTAAATGTCATTTTTAAGTCTCTATAGACTAATTTAGCCTTCTTTCCAGGAAAAACATAGTTGGTTTTTTTGAGGGGTTAGTTACGTTACATAGAGTCAAAGGGAATTAAGGGATAGACATTTTGAAAATTTGCAGTCATAAGATATCCCCAAACTAATTTTTGACTCTGCATGCCTACAGGGAATTACATTCGTTGATTGAATATGCCTAAATTGGCTTATAAGACCTTTTTAAATACATTCAGTGATATTTTGAATAGTTTGCACAAATTTTCCATTCACTCCCATCTAAAATAGCAACCATGCAAAATTAACTTTTTCAGATATTTTTGGGATAGCGATGGCAAGTTGGACATTTGGCTGATGTTTTTCAATATATATTGAGCCATAATAAACAAATTTTACTTCAAAAATGTAAATTTTAAAATTTCAGGTCATGTCCTGTAATTCACGGAATTGCCCATAAGCTGATTGATTGGGTGGCAAGAGTGATTTACGCTTGAGATGGGTTAAGAGTTTGCTCGGTAGCAGCATGCACCCTCAACTAACTTTGATACATACATGTATTTGAGATTACTCACTGGCCTAAGATTGGTAAACTCTGTCAAGCCCGGGTTTTTTCAACAGTGGCTGAACTAGAGCAACTTTCCATTGCATAGGAAAATGTCCAGTTGTGAGAGACATATTAATTAGGGGTGTGAACACTGGAATCAATGAAGAACATTAAAACTATATTTTCATTGTTTCATTTGTCACTTACAAAATGACTCCCAAAGTTTAACCCAAAATAGGCCTATGACTATGAGTCAATATGATGGCCTACAAATTGCACAAACGACTGAGAAACAATTTTAAATTGAAAAGAATACTTTTTCCCATGAGCACATTTGCCTGAGCTACTGAAATACAGATCAGATAAAGAAACTAAAGTGTTGTTAATGATCGTATATCTTAATTATCTTTCCTTATTTTTTTTCATTCATTCTTGATTTTTGTTGTTAGTTTCTTCCATCATAGGCCTATATCTTTCTTCTTTTTTACACTTTTTTTCAATCATTCTTTCCCTTTTTTCTGTTTTATTCATTTCCATGTCTTTCATGCAGTCTTTTTTTTTTTACTTTTCTCTTTCTGTCTTCTTTTATTGTTAATATTTTGATTCCCTATTCTTTTATTCTCTATTGTTTTTTTTCTTTCTGCCTCTTTCCCATATCTTTCTTTCTCTTCTCCTTTATTTTTTACTTCATCCTTTCTTTTTCTCTCTTCTTGCTTATTTTTTTCTATCTCTATAGACTTTATTTTCTTTTTTCCTCCACTTCCTTTTTCATTAAATTCATATTTCCTTCCTACTTTCTATCTTCCTTTTTCATTCATTCTTAATGTCTTTTATTCTTATTTCATTATCTTTCTTCCTTTTTCTTCCTTTGATCTACCTTCCATTCTCTCGTTCTTTTCTTGTTCGAACTATTTGCAATCTTTCATTTCTCTTTTTTTTTTCATTCCAGGCTTTCCCTTTCTTGCTTCTTGTATTTGTCTTTTTTGTTCATTCTTTACTCTTTTATATTCTGAATTCATTTTTCTTTCATTCTACGTCTTTCCCACGTCTTCCTTCCTTTCTCCTTTTCATTTATCATTTTTTTTTCATTTTTCTTGTTTTTTATTTCTGTTTCTTTCTCTTCGTCATTCAATTTTTCTCTCCTTCCTTCTTCCTTCTCTTTCATTTGTGACGTCTTTTTTCCTTCTTTCAATCTGTTTTAAGATTTCTCTTCCTGCTCTCTTGATGTCAATCTTCTTTTTCTGTTTTTTTTAGTCTTGCATTAATTATTTCCTAATATGTTTTCTTTCTTTCGTTTGACTCTCTATTTGTCCAATCTCTCCATTTCTTTCTTTCTGTTTTTCTTTGTTAGTTTTTCTTCTTTTGTTTTCTACCCTGTCTACCTTCATGTTCAATTATAAGAGGAACGGCCAGAATGTATAGCGTCAGAGAACCCACCATTGCCAGTCCTTATGTATGTGAAGATCCGTGTGAATGTTTGAACACCCTATAGGCCTATAATATACATATTTAACAATAAAGATTTTTCTAAAATCATATTAGGCCTATTTGCTGGTCTCAGGCTGGTCTCGGCCAAAAATTCCGAGACCAGAAGGTTTGAGACCAAGACCAGAGAGTTCGAGACCGAGACCGAGACCAAAAAAGAGCATGCTGGTCTCGAGATTGGTCTCGAGACCAAGACCAGTCTCGAGACCTCCAACACTGCAAACTTAATCCTGACACTTAGGCCATTTTTCATGACCTCCTGTGCAATAGCTGAAGGATGTACGTTTTTGTAGAAGGCATGAAGTTCTTTCCATTTCCCCATAATGATGGCTCCAACTTTTCTACTCTGGCTAAAGCAGCTTATCAAAAATTGCTAAATTTGGTAAAACCCAATTGCTTGAGTGTGTTTTCAAGGTGTGGTCATATCGTGGTAAGCATATAACCTTTTTGGAAAATGTGTCGGAATTTCCGTCAGATGTTTGGGGAAACGTTTGGTGTGAGTAAAAAAAAATGAAGGGGATTGGGTGACGAATTGTCTGAAAATTGGTTGATTCGATGTGGATCGATTCCTATAAAAGAAGCCCATATGATGTCATGTTTTCCACCACAGATTATAGGATACATGTACATATACGTGTATGTTCCAAGTAATTCATTACAATGGTTACGTGTATAAAACAAATTTGTGAATGTAACTAGTAAATGGTCATGGTCATTATGTGATTATTCAGTATGTATTTGCCTCTATTTATTGTGTGCAGATTGCCTGGATAACCCGTGCCTTCATAACGCAACTTGCGAAGACAATTTGCGCAATTTTACGTGCACGTGCAAGACTGGTTTTACAGGGAGATTATGTGAAAATGGTATGTAATGTACATTCAGTAGCTTGCCGAGTCCACGTTTAATTGCATTCGTACATGTAGTTCTAAACAAATCACTTGCTTTCTAATACTCGTAATCCCTACTTATTAATGCTAATGCTTATTGTTAGGAGTTTGTACCTGCAGCCGCAGCCGAAGTCTGGAGTGGAGCAATAAGAATTGGTTTCCACGCCTTAACTAAAAATACATGTATATATTAAAGAGGCATTTGAAATTTTTGGTGTGTGAAGATTACATTAAAATAACAGTCTAGTTCAAATTTACAGCCCGCAGACCTGTCTAAGGTCAAAGCTCAGCATATTTATGTGAATTGGTTCCAGCACAATAACTTGAATGTAAAGTATGAGACTTATTTCATAGAATTTTGGTGTGGAGATAGCTACATGTAGATGACACTACATGTCAAGTTTGAATTTGGAGTCTGGAGGTCAAAGCAATATTATACAATTTGCTTTCGGCAAAATAACTTACATATAGTGGAGGATGTTAGTACAAAGTTTGCGGAGAGTACACCATGGGAATTATTTTTTAGATTTGGTAGCTCTCAAAAGATATACCAAATTTTAATAACTTTAATAATTTTGAGATTTATAATCATTTTTACATTTCAATAATTGTTTTTATGTCGATGGATGACACAAAAGAAACCAATGGGAATTACGGATCACAATACGTATGCGAGGACATTGGTATCCTGTGGACTTAGGCATACCAGGGGATATTTTGGGTTTTCAAACACCCCCAGCCCCCTTTTCACAGAACACAACCCCCTTTGGGCTCTGAAACTGATTCCTGTCAATCGTGATGTTTTGTTTTATGGCCGAAAACAAATTTGATTTGACCATGAAATTTCTTTTTATTGGGATTTATTAAACATCCCAGTAATTTAGAGTGCACTATTTGGAAACATATAATTTGGCCAGGGGTGAACACCCTTTCCCCCTTGAAAAATGCTGCATACACCTATGCCTGTGGATATACATACATGTATCAAGTGTAACAGAAAAGTTAATGTGCATTTTTGACCAATTGATGATAATACAAGAAAGATTCATGGTAAATATTAGGCACTCAGTATAACGCCATGTGTGCACATTTAAGATCATGTTTTTGATTTGCATACCTACATATAACTGTTTTTTGGTTAATTAAAGCAGTAAAAACTGGGCGATGGACAGGCGCGCCGGAACACTTTTAGTTTCGGAGGGGCAAAATCTCGATGGGGGCACATTTATCTTACAGTAGGCCTATGAGTTCCTCGGCTAGGGAGTGAAGCGACCGAGCGGGGGTAGGGAGGGTGTGGGCAGGCGCAGGTCTAGAGCAGAAATTTAAGGGGGTCTACTAGGAGCTTAACGAAAAACATGCGAGGAAGCGTAGCGACCGAACGGGGGGAGGGTGTGGGAGGGGGATACCCCCGTCCCACGGTAGGAACTTTTTTGAAAATACGCATAGAAAAGACGCTATTCTAGGCATGGTAAATACATATTTTAAAGGTACACCTTCTGAAAATTATTAGAGATAATCATTGAAGTCATTTTTTTTTCTCAAAAAGATATAGAGGAAATATGTAGAAAACTGTAATTGGGTAGCCATACTTCCGAGGAAACGACGTGGCCTGGGAGTGTGAAGGGTTTCCCCCCTCCCACGATTGGAACTTTTTGAAAATATGCATAGAAAAGACGTGATTCTAGGTATGGTAAATACATATTTTAAAGGTATATTTTATCAAGATAATTGGGATTCAAAAAAACATACAGGAAGTATGTGACAAACTGTAATTTAGTAGTCATACTATATGCGAGGGTGGTATCCCTCCCACAGGAACTTTTTGAAAATACGCATAGCAAAGACGTTTTATTTCTAGGGATGAAAAATACATATTTTCACTAGATATTGGGTAGACAACTTGCGAGAGAGCGAATCAACTGAGCGGGGGAGGGGTGTGGGAGTAGGATTCCCCCTCCCACGGCAGGAAATTTTTGAAATTAGACATAGAAAAGACGTGATTCTAGGCATGGTAAACACATATTTTAAAGGTATATTCTATAAATAGGGACTTTTTGTAAAAAAAAATAGAGTATAGCAGTCACGTTAATAGAGCATTTGAAACAAATTTCTAGAGAATTAAACATATAACTTATGAAAACTATTCATTTTAGTTAGTTAGCAAAGCGAGCGAACGCTTCACAATGTATACAGATTTTCACGTCTAATCAACTAATTTTTGTATTACGCTATATTTAAATAACAGACATCACATTTGTCACGCAATATCCTTTCAGAAACATTTATTTGTACACCTTTATACGCGCGAACGACCCGAGCGAGAGCTCAGAATCATCGTAAATTTTTATTTCTCATGAACGTAGTAATGTGCGCTTGTTAGCCAATATGTATTATTCTTCGAGCAATATTACTTGCATTGGTGAGCCACATCCACTTTGCCATTCGGTTTAAGTCTGAAATGTATTCATTAAAAGCTTAAACGTGAGCGCATTGTTCGAGCAATAAAAAATATTCTGATATTACTACAAAACTTAGAAGAAAGGGGAAAATAAAAGGGTTTACTGACGGTTACACGGGGGCACACTCGTCGAAGGACGAGAGGCCACCATATACACTAAATTTATTTGGAAGTGAAGGTGCCCCGTCAGGGCGAAAATTTGCATTTTTCAGTTAGAAATTGACAATTTTTATACAAGAAAATTGCCTTTATTGCTCTTTTTGGTCTTTATGTGTTATTGATTAATTATGTTTTTACGCTTCAGGGGCACATTGGGCGGGGGGCAAAACCTCGTTTGCCCCCCCATAATTATTTGGGGGGGGCAAGTGCCACCCTCTGCCCCCCCCCCCCCCCCCCCGCGATGGATCATTTAAGTTTTGAAACTTTAGCTCAGAAGAATGTAGACCTTTCCAGGGTATGCAAATCATGAACACAATATTCAAGAGTTGATTGAGATTACCCTTTACCCACTGGCCATATGGGGACCAGATATCAGAAAGATGGTGTAATTTATAGTCTAATGGTGTAATTTAGCGAGCAAAAATGTTTCTTGGTATCATCAGCCCCCCACTTGTAGGATGTTGTTTGCCTTGCTTTTTTTGGTTGTGAAAGTTTTTTTTTGGGGGGGGGTGGCAGGCATGTTTTGAGAGCGATTTCTGCCCATGTCTGCACTGTGGCACAGAAAGTCTGACTTCTCTGAAGCACACATAAAAAGAGAGAAAAGAAGGCGAAAAAAATTACAAACAGTTTAGCTCTATAAAAATCAATGACACTATTCTCATTCTTAGTCAGCCCAGTGGTAGGCAAGTCTGCAAAAAAGGTCCACTTGATGTTGATATTGATTACAGATATCAGCAAATATTAGGTATTTGTAACATGGAGTATTGTAATTCATAGATGGACTTTGTAGACCAGCCTTCATCACTATAATTTAGTCATAGTTGATGAAACCAGGTTATGCCCCCCCCCCATCCAGTCTTGTTATCTCTCCAATAAAGCCTTGCATTTTCGGGGCTTACAACATATTTTGAAATTTTATTGACACCTTCATAGATATAGAACCACCATCATTCGTTTACTGTCCTGGTAATCAGACGGTTACCCTGGCTGATGGAGAAGCCAGTGCCTATGTTACCTGGGTGAACCCTTCGGCCAGGGACAACACCATGAACTACACCTTATCCTCCAACGCTTCCTCCGGCAACCCGTTCGGGCCTGGACAGACCATCGTACAATATATAGCGACCGACAAATTCAACAACTCAGGCACCTGCACCTTTGTCATCACCGTCGTTGGTAAGCTGCTGGTATAAGATTGGGATACTTTCGATTTGGAACAGTAATAAATGGGGTCGAAATACTATTCCCTTATTTATAGAAAGATTTTGATTCTGTTAATTTTGTCTGATAGGGCCCATTACTGTAAGTGCTCCAAACTTCTAAACAAAATTTAGAAAAGTGTTCATTAGCTTATTTATGCAGAAATTTAAAAACTGAATGAAAAATGACAGAAAAACCCCTGAAAGCCTAAAAAGGCCTTATTTTGAAACGCATTCTGTCTAAAATGGTGAGATGTGGATGAGATATTATTATGCATTGTGTATCTTTCTTATTTTGTATTGCAATTTGTATTGCATGAAAGATACGTTTATGTTTCATTATAACTCATTTCTCTGATAAGGTTGTGATTATTTTGGTGATGTGGCATTGATAGTGATTGAAATGTATATATCTTAAGCTAATTTGTTACTTGTTGTATTCTATTCACACCTTTATAGATAAAGAACCACCATCATTCGTGCTCTGCCCTGGGAATCAGACGGTTACCCTGGCTGATGGACAAGCCAGTGCCAATGTTACTTGGACAAACCCATCGGCCAGGGACAACACTGTGAACTACACCTTATCCTCCAACGCTTCCTCCGGCAACCAGTTCAGGCCTGGACAGACCATCGTACAGTATATAGCGACTGACAAATACAACAACTCGGGCACCTGCACCGTTGTCATCACCGTCATTGGTAAGCTGTGGGTATAATATTGGATGACTTTGATTTGGAACAGTTATACAATGGGCAGAAATTTAGAGC
>JZLH01S0625087.1:108948-130337 GCA_001188425.1 Eucidaris tribuloides | reverse complement strand
AAAGAGAGAGATACCCCTTGTGTTACACATAAAGACTGGACGCTATACAAGTCTGTTATGCTGTAATGAATAAATATTGTCATTTATTATAAAATAATACGTGCTTAATTGGTTTGTTTCTATAAATTAATAACAAAATAACGATTTCAAGCTACAGCACAGTATTACGGTCGAATGATTAAAAGTAATGACAGACATCATGTCGGTTACAATATAAAGCAACTGTAACAATAGGCGGTTTCATAAGCATTATTCAAATTTCAATACGCATGGACCTTTGTGATACCAAGGTGTTTTTTGACAACGACTAAAAAGCTTGTCGGACATACTGAAAGGGCATAATAATATATACACAGCTGGATTAAAGCAAATTAAAGTTCATTTAAAAAGAAGCAGGTTACAGGAATAGGCTGGTGGCCTGCTTTATTCTCGGGAATGAAACATCCATAACAGTTGAATATACTACGGAAATGCCTGATTACATTGTACTAATTACATGCTGTATATAAATTATCTAAGTCGATGATAACGAGATCAATTTCAGACAAAAGTGAGCAAACGATGTATTACATATTTGACGTCCAAGACTCCGCAATTTAAATGAAATAATTATAATGACGAAATTAGAATGTTTCTCTTGTTTTTGGATTTCCTCACCCAAACCTGATTTCATTTACGCAGACTATTAATACCTACACGGTAGTCAGTCCATGCTAAAATACACTGTAGTGCATGTATCATTATGACACCTGTGTGCAGGGGCGTCGAATCGGGGGGGGGGGCAGTTGCCCCTCCCCATGAAAAATATGGGGGGGGGGCAAACATATCGTTTTGCCAGGCACAATATATTTTGGCAGCTTTAAAAAAATAAATGCAAGGGGCAAGAAGATATATGTTTAAAAAGCACTTAAAACCGATTTAAACTTAACAAAAAATGCTATTAACGTGGCACAATTTTTAAATTTTTCATAAGATTGCATTTCAATTTAGTTGCGGCGCAGAGGCGCAGAAGATTGGTTGGGGGAAAACATTTCTCTTTGTTTGCCCCCCACAGCCATGCCATAACATGGATTGCGACGTCCTTGCCTGTGGGGTGCAGTATGAAAGTAATTATAGTGTTGGTGAACATGGTATAAATTAAAAACGATTATTTACATATCAACTCTAAAACGGCTATAATTGCACAGTGTCTTAGTTTTTCGCATTGTTTTGTAGTACACTCAATGCTCAATAATTATGAATAATTTTTTGATATAGGGAGAAAAGTTTTTTCTCCTATTCGTCCAAAATTTTTCAAGAGCAAGTGTTAAGTTCACAACACGCAGTATATGTAAATTTTGGAATCATGAATGACTAAAGTAAAAATAAAATACGTTTGACGCAAAAATAATTATATATAAATTTTTTAAAAATCGGCAACAAAAAATCATCGGAAAAGTATTAAATTTTAATTAGAAAAACAAACACAAACAACTGATAAATTTATATCTAATGCTCACTTATTATTAACATCAGATGCCCTTTACAAAGTCTACATAGAGGCTAACCAACTACGTGACTCAACACACACAAACTCTAATACCCATTTTTGAACACAGGTTTTAGCATCGAGTTCGGACGCTACAATATGCGCAGCAGTCGCTGAAATACTGGTAGATCATAATATTTCACACTGTGGTGAGGCAAATATTAATCCCGAATGTATCGTTCACGGAAAAAATGACAACTTCAAATGATTCTACGATCATTCCATAATTATGAAGCATGATGTATATTTTCGTTCATACCGAAGTGCTTAATCGACCCGTAGTCGATATAGCCTCACAACAATTCAATAGAGCTGTACTATACTTTGGCACGGTAAGAGTTAAGTTACAAGGGCAAGCAGCATAAATACAGTTTCTCCTAGCTGATAAGAGATAATCAATTATAGTTATCACGGAACTTAGTGGTTTTGTAACGTTTTAATAAGTATACACGGTTGTACGGCATAGTTGACTTAATCAACACCCCGGGGGGGGGGGGGGGTCGCTTCCTCCAACAAGGCCTGCTACGCACCCGCGGTCCAAAAAGCGTCGAAGGGTCTCTTTTCGCATTCGGACGTCGTCGAGTCTTTTGGAAAAGGGTTGCATTTTTCAGGAGCATTCGCGCCGGCAATCGCCACTGTAGGGAAGCCTTTTCTCACATGTCAGCGGCCCATTTAGGGTTGCGTAATTTGGTTATGTAGATTACGCCATTTAGGGGTAGCAAATCTTTGAGTAGATCTAGATTACGATTTACAGGTACGAAATTCTTCATACCTGACGCGTCGGGCAAGCACAAGCACACATCGATCAGATCCCGATAGTAAACGCGATTGTGAACGGGCGGAATCGATCGAGCTGTCAGCTGATTCAATTCTGAATGCAAGACGCGGAGACTCATTCACAGTGAATAACATATTAAAGTTACGGAGACCAGGTCCTTCATTTATTAGAGCGTGACTGTCAATACGCTACAAAGTAGTGGAATTGAATTGAAGTTTTGAACCTTGTCTAAGATAAAGGATTTGCCTACATTCAAGTAAAAAGGGAAGAATTTGCGGACAGATGTAATGTAAGTGTAGACTCTATGTCCTTGGTCGCCATATATTGATAAGTCCGTAGTTGACTGTGAGTGACTAAGTGTTGTGAAAGATAAACGATGCCGAATGGAACTGCCGCGAAGTGATTTGAAGATTGTCGAGATTCAGTAGACAACTAGATCGCATCTGAAAACTGTGTAAATCTGAAACTGTAGGGCGAAAGTGATGCCTGATTTATTCAATCGCGGTGACTCAAGCTGATGTATTCTAATTCTTGCAGCATTCAATTAAGTGACTGTGAACAGCAGAACAGTGCACAAAGTTTGACAAACATTTATTTTTTTGTGAAAAAACATAATGTGATCTCTGAGTGTGTTCAATCAGAGAAAACGAAGGAAGAGGAAATCGTTATAGTTCCATAACACTTAGCATAGTTTGGTGAGGCGAACACTGTCAGACTGTCGGACACAGCCTGCGGCCCGTTGTGTTGACAAGGGGAGCTAAACCCAAAGTAAAAAAAAATGCAAAGAAGTGAAAAAGAAGTCTAAATAGATCAGTATCTTGCATTGATAGGCATATCGCTCACACATTTAGGTATGTCCTATTTGCCGCACAAACTGCTAAGTTGACGTCGGTTGTGTACTACTGCTACCGTCCACACCCCGGGTCGCAACCAGATCAGGGACTACAGCGTAGATGCTAGAATCAGAATGTCTCCAACTATAGAAAGGAATTGCATATGACTGCAACAGGTTTACAGATCTCAGTAAACGCGAGAGCTACACATAGGTGCCGATCGAGTACAAAGCACCTCAGAGATCTTCATCCAGGGAGAAAGTATGGTATTCGAGTTAAGCAAACCATTGTTTATCGTCATGGCGAAATGAAATCCGAGATCAGAGGAAAAACACCTTAATACCTACATACCTGTAGCGTCACACTTCAAAGAGGGACACTGACACTGAAATAATCGCACGCCTTTCATCCACAGCATTTTGAGGGTGTGAACTCTAAATACAAGACAATGGAGAATGCGACCTCCTGATTTTCCGCCTACTTGGAGCGTGATGTGACATCTCTGAGATTGGACACAGCACCCTCCACCGAGTTTCTCCAGAGAGACAGTTATTATCAAATGGCAGTACAGTGGAAGACTCTTGATATATTTGTGGACTCTAACAGCAAATCTGAATCACATTGAAAATGTACATATTGATCCTAGTAAATTTAGGGCGATGTTGGTATGGCATTAATCAGAATGATTAGTAAACCTGATGTGAGTGACAGGAGCTGAAATAAAGACAACATGCATACCTAAACGGAGAAGTTTGCTGTGTCCTTCATTTTAGAGTCGTGCTCAAAATGCTACAAAAAGGACCCCAAGGAATGGTAGAATGGTAAAAAATTCATGAGTGGCATTCCCTCACAGTCTCTCTACACCCGGCCCTACAGACAGCACAAGTGTGTGCTAATATTAGGCCTACTGTGCTTGAAGAGAATTATGTCAGCTCTCTCGTGGTGGCACTGACATGAAAGAATGCACGGAGCGTAAGCTATAGGGCCGTATAGCTATTTAATTTCACTGTTTTACCGCCTTGGGTATCAAATTATGTGGATTTCTATGTTCCACCGCCACTTAAGGGTACAGAATTGGAATTCCCCTGTTCCAGCCAACTTAGGGTAGCCTTTTTCACACACGTTACGGGCCATTTAGGGTTGGGCCGTATTTGGTTATGTACATTACCGCCATTTTGGTCCATTTTCTGGAGCTGTCGGACACGGGTGGATAAGCAGACCATGTGAGAGGACCCCGGCCGGGATACAACACAAGGGACAGATTGACAGCACTTCATTTTATGATACATTTGTCATTTTAAACGATTTCCGAGTGATAATCAAAGATAGAGTAGAGTAATATAGATAATCAATATTGTATTGTCTGAATACAAAATACTTATGTATTCATCATTTTTAATGGACATAGGTTTTGTTTATAGAAATGACAATGATCACACACAGCTAGACATGACGAAATAATCCACTATCGCACAATAAAGTGTACTTTAAAATTGGTCTTATTTCATACATTCTCAGTACGCAATTAAAGCAATTCAAGCATGTTATTTCAATTAGTTAATTGGGTCATTCATTCATTTCAATTCATTCATTCATTTGTTCTCATAGTGTTACCTTTTTGTTTTTATTAAAGCAAGCGGTTACTACAGTCAGTTGTTCCAAAATAGCTGGTGATTCTTAAAAGCCAATGAACTTAGTCCGTGACTAACCTGGAATGTAAGTCGGACTGTTCTTTAATGGAACCGCTGAGTGTTAACATATTCATTTCATGTTTAATGATTGAATTTGTAATGAAGCGAAAAAAGATAGTCAACACAACTATATGTTGTCAAAATGAAAATCCATCCACGCTTCATGACGATACAGTTTTAGTATAGTACACATCTACTTTACACACACACAAACATTCACATCACTATCTCATTTCACACACAACAGACACTGACACACACGACACACAGCACACACACACACCACGCACACACCACACACACACACACCACACACTCTCGGACCACTTATGCCAAAAGAGCGCGCGGCGCCGCGCAGCGCGGTCCGCGCGCACGCACACGCACACCAACACACATGTTCATGATAGTATATTATATTATATATATATATACCGATATATATAATGGTTATCATATATACATATATATATATATATATCATATATATTATACAGTGGTGTCCCCAGAAAAAGGAACCGAGGAATATGATGAGATATTTTTATATGTAATAACAAATATGCAAAAAAATGTAACATAGTTTCGAAAGCATATTTTCTCTTCTTTAATTTGAGTACTAGTTCGCAAAGATTTCGCATTCAACGAGTGACTAAGCAAAGACAATCAGAAGGGACACGGTATATAATTGGGGACGAGGCAAATTTTTGAATTCAACCGTCTACCTGGAATGTATTTTCAGAATATCTTCGATATTGAAGGATATCATTAAAAGGCCTAATTTTTTCTTCTTTTCGTGATAGGATACCTCATTCCATCGAAAAATGAACAGATGATGATGAAAAAGACAATTTGAAAATGATGCCTTGTTTTCAGAATGTTCCACAAATGCATTCATGTAACTCTAACTTTCTGGATTTGGCGCCAGTCAAGCCAACGATAATTACTTCGCTAAAGCATAGTCAGCACTTGACCGATTTAGACCAACCGGGTATGCCACGACGTATCAAATTAGGGCTAAAACTGGCATACGCTGGAACTTTGATTTTTTTCCGATTTGCACTTTGTACGTATACAATAGGCGTGCTCGATAACAGTTGGAGCATACACACTAAGTATAAATTTATGAAGACGTCTTCGATAAGTTAATAGATAACTATACAACGAATGCTTGTCGTGTTGCCGACGTTTCACCGAACTTATGCCCAACGATACTCTAACTTACCCATAAGCGTGGGGTAGCGTAATGCCGCACGATCACTGTAGCAGCCATTAAAATACAAAAACTCGATCACAATACTAAAGTTCTCCCTCCACACCAAGAGTAAACAACATATAGATCTGAGAAATAACAACTCAATGTGTCTTCCTAGATGGGTAAAACTAAATAGATATAAGAATAGTTTTATCCCCGGGTGTTTCTATATATTACAATAAGTGCAATATTGTGTGACGGTATGCTTTCCACTATCTATATTTCTTTGTAGATCTTCCAATTTCTCCTTTTCATTCCCCATAACCCGCTCTTTTTTCCAAACTTTCGTTTTTTCTGACATTTTTGTTGTCATTAACTTTCTTTGGAAAGCTTCTGTTAACGGATAAATAAGAAGATGTTTAATTCATTATGTTGGATTTGATTCATTTGTTAACTAATGTTGGTTATACAAATGTAACTTTGATGATTAGCTTTGATCACGTGTCCTTGCAAAGCATTTAGATAGTTACCAAAATGTGCATAATAATAATGTGATAATAAATAATAATGATGTGATGTGCGATCGATGATGATGATGATGATGATGATGATATAATAATAATAATAATAATAATAATAAAATAATAATACATAATAGGCGTTTGCTTTATATAAGGAATTTTACGTTCACCATTATTTCACCATTATTATAAACAAACGTGCAATATTTAATAAATTCTCCTCTTTCTTTTGTACTTTTTTTTCTTTATCCCTTCCCTCTTCACTAACCCTTTATGTTCCTGTTGCTTTCCCCCCTCTTCCTTTTATTTCCCCTTTCCCTCCCCGTGTTTCCCCTTCCCACTCTCATCCAATTTGCTCTGTTCCAATTTTCTCTCCTGTCTTTTTTGTATTAATATTCCTGTTGTCATTAATTTGTGCATATGTTTGCTTGTTGTGTGTGTGTTGTTGTGTTGTGTTTTGAGTGTGTTTGTTTGTATGTATTTGTGTGTGTGTGGGTTTGTGTATAATGTCTTGTGTAGTGTTTGTGTGTTATTGTGTGCTTAGTGGTGTGTATTTGCGTGTGTATTTGTTTTGTGTGTGTTTGTGTGTGTGGCGTGTTTCTGGTGTGTGCGCCGCGATATTTGTATGTATCCGTGTTTGTGAGGTTTCGGGTTTATGCCGTGTGTGTTGTTATGTGTGTGGTTTATGTCTGTGTGTGTTTCTGTGTTCGTGTGTAATGCGTGTAAGTTTATGTAACGGTGTTCTTGGTTTCTCGTCTCTCTCATCTCCTCTCTCTCTGTTGTGTGTGATTTCCAACATATTTAGTTTTCACCGGAAACCATCCCTGTTTGAGGTAATTGTTTAAAATGTAGAATTATTTTACTGTAGATTATTATATCGCTAAAGTTTCAAGCGAAGAATGGTTACTGTATTACATATTGATTTGTAATCATATACCTGTTTAAAAATTAATTTAGCTATATATCTATACTTGAGATATTGTGTTTACGGTGCATGGTGTTACAGACATTTATTTTTTAACACCCCTTTATTTCCACTTTGTTTTTTGTTCGCTGAAACTTTCCTTTTTGATATTTCTATTTTCATTTTCTATATGTCTGTCACTTTTTCCACTGAGTTAATTAACTCCATATGTATAAAACTCATGGTGTTAAATTATGTGTATTTTACTCGACCAATGGGCTGTAATTGGCCATAACTTGTAAACTCTTGGATTGCAAATTTGTGACAAAATATAAAATCTAAAACAAGAAGAAAAAGAAAAGGAAAAGAAGTAAAGAAAAGAAGAAAAGAAAGAAAAGAAAGAAAAGAAAAGAAAAGAAAAGAAACGAAAGAAAAGAAAAGAAAATACAATAAAATAAATAAAATAAATAAATAAATAAATAAATAAATAAATAAATGATGAATAAATAAATAAATGAAATATAAAAAGGCTACGCTCCAATTCAAATCATAAACCAGCACTAGCTTCGCAGTACAAACACACTCTACCAACATCTCCGTCATGCTGGAAAAAAAAAATCGATGAACCCTGCCTAGACATTATGCGTGACGCATTTCGACTTATGAGCAACTTAACAAATAACGCGTGTGGACGTATGTTAAACGACAGCATAACTTACGCCTACAACGTATGGCCCGCGTATGCGGGACGTATGATCAAACGCTGGCATACGTCGAAAAATTTTGTGCCTGCACAAAACTTTTTAGACGAACTCGTCGTTCTACGACGTATACCAGCGTGCTTCAGCGTACACATAACTTATACAAAACTTATACAGAACTTACCCATAACTTATTCAACGTATACGTCGGCATACGCTGGCTAAATCGTCGAAGTGTGCCCAGCGTGCTTCAGCGTGCACATAACTTACACAAAACTTACCCATAACTTATTCAACGTATGACGACGTATTCGCCAGATTTTTCATACGTCGGCATACGTTGGCTAAATCGTCAAGGTGTGACTTTGCCCTAACAAGATTCGGAGCCTATTGTTGTGCCAGAAGCAAGATATTGTGTGAAGTCAGCAGTGCGTGAACCTTTTGTTAAGCGTGCCTCAGAAAGCTCAAAATGTATTCATACTGAAAATCACGCTAAAACAGGCATGTTTTAATTTTACTTGTTCTCCGTCACACGTTATTCATTTTTTACGCATGAGGTGTCAGATAAAAGAAGAAATATTGAATATTTATGTCATGCTTTTATTTCTTAAAAATATTTACATTTACTACCTAGAAAATGCACTCAAACATGGAATTTGTGCGTGCAAATGAAATTTTGGTAGCATCAATGTTCATTGCTTTTATTCAATCATGCGTGAGCAATGAATAATTTGTTCTGTATCAAATGAAAGAAGAGAAACACAGCTTTACAAACATGCCTAATTCATCTAAGATATTGTTTATTATGATGGAATATTTTTGCCATGAAATCCGGTTTCCTTTTTTTTTGGGACACAATGTATATTATAAATGTCATATATATCATATACAGTGTATATATTATATATATTATATACATTATATATATTGTATATATTATATATATTATATATATTATATATATATATATTATACATGTTTTATACATTATATATATTATATAGATTATATAAATTATATATATTATATAGATTATATAAATTATATATATTATATATATAATATATATTAGTTCTTGATTTTGTCACAGATTAGGCACCAAACGTGTAATAAACATTGTTGGAATCGGTGTTCCATAGGACAGGCGACTAACATTCCAGAGAAAGTCAGGGGACTATAAAGTTAGTCCGCTTTCGAGAATACCAGCCAATGAAATTTATGTTGATAGAAGTAAAAGAGACGAAGTATGAACTTGTACATTTCGCAGTGTATAGGGAAATAAGAAGCATTTATTACAATTTGTAATGAGGCCAATTCTAAAACACTGTCCCATTGATTGAGCACATTTGTGCGAAATTTTAAGCAGCCCTTTTAAATGCATACTGTGTATAATTTTTGAAAAACATAGTAAAAATAAGAGTGTTTAAAGTTCCAATCACGAAATCTGATTGATTTCACCTTATGGCTCTACAATAAACTGTATACTGATAAAATTAATCATTAGCTGCATTTATTACACCAGAATACCAAACAATCCTCTCTTGCCAAAAGAATTGCAACATATATGTACACTATAACGCATGCAATTTGAGTTGAAGGGGTCTTTCTATAGTTAAATTGTTTTTGGAAAATAATAAATTATTTGAAATGAAATTAATGAATATTCTTTCTCCTTTCTTCTCCAAGGCGGAGAGATTATCCAATGTAGGTGCGCCCACGGCAGAGGGGCTGGAACACAAAATGTATTTTTTTTTTGTCTCCCTTTAGGGATGGGGTGTTAGATTCACGCTTGCATCGTAATTCGGTTTCATATTTCCCGTGAAATGGTTTGGACAGACTTCTAACAAACCAAAAATACCAATATGTTACTCTGAAGCGGAATTAGAGAGAAGACGTCAACAGTCCACCCAGCGAAGAAGTAAGCGCCTCCTATCTTCATAAGACAGTGGATAAACCCAATATTTTAGACGGGACCTCTTCAAATTATAATTCATTATTTCTCAATTAAAGGTAGTTTACTATAGTTCAAACAACCTAGAATTTACTGGCATTTTTTTTTACATCGGATACAATGATGTGGAGCGAAGGTCATAATCTTTAATTAGTAGCCGTATCCTCCTTACCACTGTCTTATGAAGATAGGAGGCACTTTCTTCTTCGCTGGATGTGGTCGTCTTTCTTGAGACCGTTTCAAAGTAACATATTTCCATTTTTGGTTTGTTAGAAGTCATTCCATACCATCAAAACCGTTTCACGGGAAATTTGAAGTACAGTACAAGCGTGAATTTAACACGCCACCCCTACAGGGAGCAACAAAATATTAAATTTGTGTTCCAGCTCTTTTGCTGTGGGTGCGCCTGCATCGGATAATCTCTCCGCCTTAGAGTAGAAAGGAAAAAGATTATTCATTGACTTCATTTCAAATTATTTATTTTCCAATACCAACTTCACTATAGGACATCATTGTAGAAAGACCCTTCAACTCAAAATGCATGCGTTATAGTTTTTTTTTAGCAATACTTTTGGCAAGGGAGTGTAAGTGTCATACATGTGCTAACATATTCACATAAACTACACGTATATCGCTTTTGTTTATTGCTTGGTATGGATAAAGGGAAAATATTGAATCCCAATCACTACTGTGCCTTAAGATCTGTACTGTTTAAATATTGTTTTTAGTGCAAATTTAGGCCTATACAATTGAATTTCATCATGGCATAACACTACATGTCATTTCGTCATTGAGCCAAATACATTTGACAAGATGACCTTAAAGGCAGTGGATCTCATTTGCAAACATCCCCGCAGACCAGGAACAGATAATCCATGCCCCAGGCTATTGATGAAGGGCATGTCAGTGAAATCTGGGGGTCAGTGATTGCCTAGAATTTGAAAATGTAAAAGGAAAACAATAGCCTTTAGTTATGTTCTATGGTAGGATTTTTTTTCTCGCGAGAAAAAAAATCAAATCTGAGTCTAACTATAATTCCACTAAAACTGAGTTTCTAGCTCCTATAGTTTGCTAAACGTTGCCAGATGGCATTTTCTTCTAAATGACATTGTATTTGCACAATGTTAATTTTTAGGCATGCAAAAGAGATCCCCTGCCTTTAACATTCATCTTATTATGATTTGAGCAAATGCAGTTTATCTCGACGAAATATGAAATCAATGTTAAAGTGACAATGTTGGAATCTTGGTCCATTTGAACTTACCTGGTGGCATTTTGCATCTCAATTGAGATTACACGCAATAACGATCTTCCGTCACCCCCCCCCCCCACCTTACTCGCAATGGCAATATAAGCGTATTTCAGGACCGCAGGCTCTTACAAAACGCTTAGCAATATACAGTGTTTACAATCACAGGAAATGTTTGTCAAAAGGTAAGTTTTCAGTGCTATCTTAAAAAAGTCAATATTAGTTATGGAGCGTAACGAAACTGGGAGAGCGTTCCACAGTTTTGGACCAACACAAGAGAATGCCTTGTCACCATAGATGAAAGCACGTTGTGTTTATGATAACGCGATATCGAAGTATCGAACGCTTTGCAATATATGTCAGGAATGTGCAAGTCCATTACTTCCCTTCATTATCAATACCAAACGGTAGTTTAGTACTTACAAATGGTGTGTTGAAAGTTTGAGATCCATACGTCATGAATTTGTTTTATGAGAAAAACTAATAACATGTTACCAGAATGTTCTTTCCGTGAGTTTAAATTTTGCTCAAATTGCGAATCGCGGTTATGTGTACCGTCGCAAGACCAGCGAAGTGCACTGATTGGTTAAACGGCTAAACTCTGCGCGACCTTCGGCTAACGGCTGATCGGACAATTTTGGAACGGCCCGTGCACGTCGACGTCACGGATTTTTGTCTCGCCTGGACGTGTTCAGGAAGAGACTATGAAATCACTTTTCTGTATGTAGTATGTAGTATGTCCGCTCATTTTGGTTAAAGTTTCGTTAAATGACTGTCAATTGAAAAGTGTTGCTTCAATTCAAACCAAACTTGGCAACAATGATCAGTGGGTGGGACTAAGGGTAATTGGGGTCAAAGGTCATGCAGGGGTCATCTGGGGTCATCTAGAGGTCAATTTTCATAGGAATGTACTAGTTCTTAAAGTATTTAACTTTCGCTCATTTCCTTTTTTGTGCATCAATTTTGTTCACACTTGGTACAAATGATCCTTGGGTAATACCACATGTGTTGATGAGGATGGTGAGGTCAAAGGTCATCTAGGGGTCAAAAGGTCAAGTGATATGAGGCCATGCGTAACATGATCTCATTTCTTTAGTTTCTGATTCACTTGTTTCACACTTCGTACAAAGATCCTTGATGTAATACCAATGTGTGATTGATGAGGATGATCGAAGGTCAAGGTTATTACCGGGGCATCAAAGTCAAATGATATGAGCATTTATTTAACTGCTCATCATTAAGTTTGTTTGTGCACAATGTGTTCACACTTGGTACAAATGATCCTTGGGTAATACCACATGTGTGTTGATGAGGATGATGAGGTCAAAGGTCGTCTAAGGGGTCAAAAGGTCAAATGATATGAGGCCATGCTCTCATTTCTTATTTCTACATCAATTGTATTCACACTTAGTACAAATGATCCTTGGTGATACCGCATGTGTGTTGATGAGGATGATTGCAGGTCAAGGTCATATAGAGGTCAAGTAAATATAATCTATTCTGCCATCATATTTTGTTCAAACTGGGATCAAACAACAGTCGTGGAAATACCTCATGTTCTGTTGATAGAGGATGGAAGGTCTAGGTCATCTAGGGTCAAAAGGTCATATTGATGTTTTTATTGATCGCGAAATCAGGCGAGACTCGTGGTTTGTGAACCACCTTGTTTTGAAAAAGACGTCAGAGTCATTTGAAAAAGATGAAGTTTAACCGATCCAGATTTTCACCAAAACTCAATATTTTATCCCAAGTCTCTATGAAAGGTGTTTATTTATATTAATCTTCACATTGGATATGATTTCAGCTGATTTCATTCAGTTAGATGTTTTTTGACGTGCAAATACAATGACACAATCGTTAAACTCACAAAATCTTTGGCCTACGAATATGTCATAAGTTATGAAAAATACTGGTGGTTGTGTTGACAATTTTCAGTCCTCTTCTTAATTACTTGATGCCACCAAGGCTATCCTTATATTATGATGAATTTGGGCCTCATTTTCTGCAGCAAAATTACTTGCTTTTGAATATGAATAAGCAATCCCTTGATCATTATACTTTGTTTGATTAGTGAAAAATGTTAACGAGAGTAAATCTGGTGGATAAGCGGAGGAGGATAAGCGGAGGAATATGTGCAATCTCTATTGCAAATTCATCTGTACTCTTTTGTTTTTCCTACTATTTGCAGCAGATAAGCTATCTTGGAGTTATGATATGCATCTGACTAACTGGACACATGTTGTTCTTAACAATTCTCAAAAGTAAAAGTGACATTAATTGTCTTCAAGGTCATTTATTAATTAATGACTGATGTAGCTTATGCTTGCCATTGACTTGTACACGCTATGAAGCATGAAAGTACTGCATGTAAAGGCACACATGTATGTATGTTCACTTCAGGGCTACATTTTGGTTGAAATTTTCAAATACACTCTACTTATCCATTTATTAAACAATATTCTACTAGTTAGTCTCTAAATTTTGTTAATTACATTTAGGAAAGTGTTTTTAATTAGTGTAATTAATGTTATTGTAACAAATCGCAACACAATTTTAAACATATTTTGCCACACCCCGTATCACTACATCTGAAATTCAGAAGTAGTAAACCATACATTTGCTTAAAGGTGAAAGTGTGCTTTTTCACACCATGACATCAATTTTGAGCCTTGACTTAATACCGACAAGTGCAATGAGTTGTCATCAATATCACAAAATTATAATTTTTTTTAGTGATATTACCCTTTAATTTTTTTTTACACACCATGTATAGCAACTTGACCATGGCTGATTGAGATTCTCTGAAATACAAGCTTTCAGAAAATGTATACTTTTGTTGGTTTCTGATGAGTACTTTTTGAGTTATATTGGTTCAAATGCAAGAAGTGACAAAATTCTTAATCTTGGTGCCTTTAACGCAAAGGGGCCCGACCATACGACACATGACCATTAATAAAATGTTCTTATCAAGTAGTATATAAATATATGATTTAAATAACTTTAGAAATAAAAAATCAAAAACAAACAAAAAAATAGTTACAGACAACATTGGGTTTCATTCCGAGATATCGCAATCCGGACTTCGACAACACAAAATAGATTAGTGAGAGAATTCGCTTTTCCACAATTTGACAGCATATCATACAGAATTCCAGTGTATAATGCGCGCCTTCAAATAATAAATAGCTGAAACTGAACAGTAAAAATACAATTTAATTATACGCAGCTCCGCAAGATACAAGCTGGTGGTGTTGCGAAATCATGTTAAGACAGATGTGATAAATCTTCAAAATCATTACTCCTGATATGGTTTTCAAGTGTACACATTTGGACATCTTTTTCCCCGGCCTCGGTCTGGCCTCGGTCGAGGATTCTTAGGATTGACCCTAGTGTCCAAGGACGAGGCCGAGGATTTTTCTCCGAGGTCAAGGGCGGGGCCAAGTCCAGGATTTTGGCCTCGAGGACTAGGACCTCCCATTAGAACGACTCTGTCTTGAAGAGCGAAGTTATTCCTACCCTTTTATTCATAGGCGTACGCAGGATTTTGCAAAGGGGAGGGGGGGGGTTGCTCATCCGCGGCCAAATTCTAGGTTCAACAATTTTCCCGGTCACGCAAGCCCGCCAAAAACTCGCTCATCCGGGGGGGGGGGGGGGTAGTGACGATTTTTTTTCCCGGAATCCGAAAGTCTAAATTTTACCCGGTCACGTCATCCTACGAAAACTCGCTCAGCGTGGGGGGGGGGGGGTTGTTACGAAAAAAAATTGACCAAGATCCCAAGAAAAATCAATTATTTCACATTTTCTAACACCCCCCTTTTGACGAAAAAGGGGGTGATACGGGTGAAAGGGGGGTGTTAACACCCCTTTGGCAAAAGGGGGGTGTTTGAACACCCCAAGCACCCCCCTGCGTATGCGTATGCTTTCATTTCTCTCTAACAATCTTCCCTACAAGCTGCTTTGTTGGGATTGTGGCACAGATTGTGATGATTGTCGCTCAGATCTAGAAGACGATATGATTTTTGTTTTGCCGATTATAGCAAACAGAGTGTATAAAAATGGATTTACTGACGAGTTAAGCGGTATTATGAACACCACAACCCAAGCGTAAATCGTGGCTGGAAACTCAACCAGACGAAACTGCGACAGAAGGCCCATCACAATAACAGGCATCCAGCAGCAGAAATCAGTACCGACGACAAACGCCATTTTGAAAGCAAGTCTGATATCTTCTTTCCGTCTTGCTTTGCTTCTTGCGTTTGTGGCTTTTCCTGACTTCTTCACTTGTAAATAAATCGTGACATACAGCACAAACATCAGAATTAGCAGAACCAGATTGACGCCCAAGAAAAGGAAAATAGAGTAGATCCAGGGCGTGCTGGAGCCTATTTCTGCTTGTGTAGATGTAAAAGTTCTACTAGACCTTGAATGTTCTAATTGGTTTGTTATTTCAGGTATGACATGGAGAGGCAAACCGACACATTGGTGTGAGAAACCATAGAAATCCGAATACAAATTAATGATGATTGCTCCTGAACTCAGAGTGAAGGCCACAATCCACACGACGGCAATGCTAACACGGGCTGACCTCACGGTAAACTTCCATTTTCCGTACGGCAATGCAACGCACAGAAACCTGTCAAGAGTAATAAGCGTCAAGAAGAATACCGAACTCTCGCTCGACAGGACCGTTATAAAACCGGCAAAGTTACAAAGGAATGATTTTAGCCAGAATGGGGCGTACCAAAAGTAAAGATCGCCATAGTAAGCATCTGCCGACGCAATAATTGCAATGTACACTCCCATCAGGAAATCGGCAATGGCCAAGTGAAGGATAAACAACTGCTGAACTTTTGTCGTTGCTTCTCGGAGGTCGTGGGCCTTTCCGAGGTTGGCTGCTTTTCTGCGAAATCGGAGGAAAATTACCACAGAGTTTCCGAAGATGGCGAGAGCTGCAAATATCCAAACTGCAACTCGAAGAACTCTGTTTGGCAAAAGAAGAGAACATGAGTCCAGATACAATTTTGGTTTGGTGACGTTGCAAGTGATATTCCTAAACAGACAGCACAGACGATGTTCATCAGTTGATCTGCCGAAAGAAAACAAACATGTGAATCATGTAAATCTTTTTACAAATTGTAGTCTTAAAGATTTTTTAATACAAAATTCATGATCTTTGGGTGGGTGAAACGATTAGCAAAAATCTGAATAAGAGCCGATTCAGTTGGAGAATACCTTTTCCTCTACAAAGGGTAAGTTTCGCTTGAAAGTTTGGTTGATATGGGTTGATATAGTCATGATGGCATCTTTTAAGATTATAGAGAACGATCATGACTATCAACCAAACCTTACCGCGGAACTAAGTCATTGAAGTGAATAAGGCATTACCCAGGTGAAACGGCTCTTATTTAGTGCAATTGTTGTCTATGTAATTGACATAATATAATTTACGGATGTATGTCGTGTCTCGTAAAACAAAATTTTGATTACTGGTCCGCGATTGCACCCGACTACGACCGATGTTAGACTTCCACAGTGCAGCTAGTGTATGTGGAGGTCCATGGGGCGGGAGAGGGTGTGGAGAGGGTGATGTGTTTGAAAGTGGGTACGAGAATAAAAGAAATCCATAATTTATCCAGCCATTCGTGGAAATGACAACATCCGGGAATGAAAATATGCAGTGCAGCAGGAAAGCCATATTTCATTACGAATTTAAAGGCAGGAATTCCTCTAAACAGTTCAATTTAATCAGGGAATAATAGCTTAATTACTTTGCTTTCATAATAGTAAATTTCTTATTCATTAACATATTTCTTACTCTCAGATGAGATTTACGAGATTAAAATACTCACAAAGAAGTCAAGGAGCTGAGATCTGCGAATGAATCGCGCTGCAAGTCGCCCAAAGAGGTGATATTGCCGATAAGTCTGTACATGGATAGATGAAGTACAAGTTTCAAAACGATATATCTGCCAGAATGCCATATTTAAAAAACAAACAAACTTGACATGAATTATAGGCTAACAGTGTGTCTCAAAAATAATTGTGCAAGTCAAAAGCGCCCTCTTAGGTAATGAATAAAACATTTTTGTGACGTCATGCTTACATCACCATCAAGGGCATAGTCTAAGCTTTCAAATGCCGTTTGTTTTGTTAAGTTTGCTTGTTTTAATCCAGAGATATGTTCAGTTAACAACGAAAAGGTAAAATCACAAATGTGCCACTTTTACTACAGTCAACATAGCATCAGGCCCTCTTCCCGTAAAAGTGACACAGTTGTGATTCCACCGTTTTGTTGTTTACAAGATATCTTGAGATCAAAACAAGCAAATTGAACAAAACAAACAACATTTGAGAGCTAAGACCTTGACCTTGATGTTGATATAAACATATGTCACAACAGTATTTTCTAACTGTCAATGAGGGCGCTATTCACTTGAACAATTTTTTTGAGATGTGCTGCAGCATGTCTCAAAAAATTCTGCCAGTAAAAAGCGCCCTCTTCGGCAATTAGAAAATACTCTGGTGACATTATGCTTACATCACCGTCTAGGACAAAGTCTTAGCTTTTAAATGCCATTTGTTCTGTTCAATTTGCTTGTTTTAATCTTGAGATATGTTGTAAACAACAAAAGGATGGAATCACAATTTTGTTACTTTTACTCGGGACTGTAGTAAAAGTGGCACAATTGAGATTTTACCCTTTCTTATGATTAGCATATCTCAAGATTAAGCCAAGCAAATTAAACAAAATGGTATTTGAAAGCTAATAATATGCACTTGACGTTGACATAAGCATCATGTCACAAGAGTATTTTCTAATTGCCAAAGAGGGCTGTTTTTACTTGCACAATTTTTTTTGAGACACACTGTATATGTCCGTGTCATGCAGGGATTTACATAACGGACGGGATTAGAAGCAAAGACCACTTTGCTCTTGTGTATTGAGCCAGATCTGTTACGTGTTACGGCATTGAAATGCAAATCATGTTCGCTGGTGCATAGAACTTTACGGAACAGCCACACGAATGCCACTGCGCACGCTATAACAATGCCATTTAACTGACCCCTATATAGGACACTCGACCAGTTTCATAATAAATGCAAAGTTTATGCATACTATTCTAACAAAGGTTGCTCTAAACAACCTGATAGCTTGTCGGACATAGCAAAAACTACATATATATATATATATATATATATGTGTGTGTGTGTGTGGCTGTGTGTGTGTGTGTGTGTGTGTGTGTGTGTGTGTGTGTAATTTATTTTATTGATCTCAGACGATGGAAGAAGTATTAAAATTCATGTTTCACAATAAAACAGAGGCAAAGGCCTCCCGAATTCAATAAAGTATTTATGTTTTTATATGGCTGGAAGTTAAAAATGAAAACTTACGGATTCCTACACTACGGAACGTTGTGTGTCATATGCAAATATCGCCAATATAATACACACTAAATACCGCTAATGGCCTTTGCATAGGCACACGAGGTAACATTCATTCGTAACATTCTGGACCAGTACAAGTATGTAATGTTTTATTTATAATAACTCGACAAGTAATAACGAACTTATACACATGCCAAAGTGATACTTAAAGAGTGTAGCGCATGCTCTTTAAGATGGATACGCGCTATAATATTCATTTCAGTGCAGTTCCCGGTAGCAGGATCTCAAGGCACATTGCATAATAAAAAGTATTAAGGAATTACAATGTCTCGAGTATAAATTGTAAACGACTTACAGGGTCGTGAGGTTATGCCAATTACAAAAGTTATCAGCCGAGATGTATTGTATGGGATTATTCTGCAAAACCCTGCGGATGAAATATGAAACAGACAGAGGAAAATCGAGTGCAATGAACTGATAAATAAACATTGTTTCTAGTGACAATGGCATGCCTGATATATTCCTTCAAACATCGCAAAGAATACAGACTATTCCCGATAAAAGGTCCACTAGACGCCACAAAATTGGATCCCGACCATCAGACAAAATTTTACGGTTACTTTCAAACAACACTAGCGTTTGACCATGGGCCCATTGGATTTTGTGCCATATGAATTTAATAACACTTACCACCCCTAAAAAGGATTGGCCAAATTAACCAATACGTTGGCGGATATATTTGCGATGGACGATATTCGCGTCGTATACGGTGTAGAAGGGACAAGTGCTCGATGTAATAAATGCATTATTAACGTTAACCTGATACTTATAGTAAACTCACAAAAAATAACGGGCATAGATTTAAGATATGATGATAACATGAGAAAATGCAATTGCAATATTATATCAAGTTAACAAATTTATAAGAAATGCATTATTGAAACTTCTGATAACAATATTAATGGCTATCAGAATTATTATGACATTCAAAAAGATTAGCTTTTAATTTACGTTTAAAAATAAGGTTATGGAACATTCTGTATCTTTTGGAAAGCTCTTCCAGAGTACATGCACAGCCAGCAACAATACGTAAGTTGAACTCATGGACGTAAAATAGAGGGATTTTCCGGGATAAGGAGTGTTTTTCGGGAAAAGGGGGTTAATCACCTCCTTTTTGAGAAAGCGGGGCGTTTGACTGCCCCAACAATCACCTCGGTAAGCCTACAACTGAATTCCAAGTATCAAAACGTACTCATCAGAAGAGGTTACTATAATGGCTCGGTATAACCCTGGGGAAAAATCCATACATTGAAATGACACCAGTGAACCGTTCTATTTTGTAGGTATAAATGCGGCCCTAGATCTATTTTCACAACCATTTCATCGTTGTGTATTTCCTAATGTTAAATTTATATCAATTTGTAAATGTTTGCGACAGTTTTAATTCTTTGTGTATTTCAATTTATTTACTTGTATATTGCATTTATATTGTACTTTTAACAGGGCCCTCGTTGAAAGCAGTTTGAATACTGAAGAGGTAAGAGGTCACCCTGTCAAAATAAAATTGGAAAGAAATAAATAATCAATAATATCAAAGACTTACAGCTCTTTCAATCTCGTCAGGTTCTTGAGAGGTCGGATGTCTGATATCGTGTTGTCGAAAAGGCGACTATATTATGAACACGGATATGAAAGAAAACTGATGAAACCTGGATTGACCGGCAGTTAATTGTAATAATCGTTATCAAGACAATCAGGGGCGGATCTAGCTATTTGCTAAGGGCGGGGGGATTAACCCAGGGCGTCGATCCATTTTTCGGATGGGGGAGGGGGCAAAAGTGACAAAAGTCAAGAGAATCGGTTCCGCACGCCGCCAAGTTATGATACAGCGCCGAAAAATGAAAAATTGTGTATGTTTAACAGTATTTTCATGCTAAGTTTAATGGTTTTTACAAAGCTTTCCCTTGTTATTTAAACATGATAGCGTTTTTCTATGCACATCACATTTTCACTTGCAGCCCAATAGGGGGTGGGGTGGGGGTGAGGGGGGGGGGGTTAAACCGCCTACCCCCTCGTATATCCGCCACTGATAATCAATAGCTTGATTAGAATGTATTGCAATGCGTTTGGTTTCTGTGTTTTTACAGCATTGTTTGTGGCAACTGAATTAAATTTTACCAACCCTGCTCTTGCTACCTAGTCCCTCTTCGACTATATACATACAAAGACACCTATAAAAAGACCCTTTAGATCTAACTCACATTACACACCATATTAAAATATGCCTTCAAAGAACATTTTTATGATTTGTGTGTCTAAATAAATAGTGATGTGTGACACAGTACCGAAAACGTACATTTTTTACTGAGGGTGGTTGGTTATGCCCAGAAGTATATACATCGACCGTTACTTAGTTTTCATACATTGTTTTAAATGCGATCATATGTTAGATAAAAGTGCCTTTTCGCTGTTTTTACATCAAAATTTGTCACGACATCAGATTTTTTTATTTTATAGATGTATTTACGTGTCGCTTTATATATTTTTTAAAGATCGCAACTGCTGATCTTTAATTTGTACATACATGTCAGAGAAAAGGAGCCACTGGGAACCGAAACTGTCCTCTGCTTTCCGGGCAGCGACAATACCTCCAGGCTA